>JACJUY010011410.1:7085-18948 GCA_014220935.1 Platorchestia sp. MABIK
CATGTATATTATAAATGAATGGATACAAATCATGTTCACACTTCGAAGCAATGAAATTAAGGGGACCGCCTACCCTGGACCAACCTTATTTTTTCAAATTTCCTTCTCTGCAGTTCTATTGCAAATAGGGAAACGAAAGTTCACACAGATGTGTAAAATTGAATTCCAAACACATTTTCTTCTATAAAAATTTTCGATTTTCGTAATAGAAAAATGTAATTTTGCAAACATGCACACATTTAAATTAATGCAAACACTTTCACAAAATACTTCATCTTCAACCATTTTCAACGTAGAAGCATGATTTTGCTAGTCTCATTTAATACGGAAAGACTGTGGCAGCTCGAAAATGAAGGATTATTTTCAATATCGAGTTAGAAAAGAAATTATTGGTTCATTTATCGAAAAAATTTGTCAATTTTCCTAATTTATGAAAATCTACAGTGTGAAGAGAATTGTGAAGCTGTGAACCAGAATTCGAAGCAAATCGTTATTGTGAAAGTAAAGAAGTTTTTAAAGAAGATCTGGTTACTACAGTATCAACACGGCGGCAAAGAATAAGTGAAAAGCAATCAAGAAAACTAAAAAGCGACAAGACGCCGAGATGAAATGACAGCCAGAGAAACAAAAAACTAAGAATAAGGAGGGCCTACGGAAAGGAGCACACGTGAGAATATCAGCTAATCAGCATCTACAACGACTACGGTGTTAAGTGTTACATCGTAAGCGGTGCAGCATCAACATTCCACAGTGACAATAGGGATTCTACGACGCCATCGTGTTACATCTAAAACTTCAGTATAAGATAAGTAAAGCTGCAACAATTAAGTGCTTTGTCACACAATAACTTATTTTCCGTAAATCTTCGTTGCATGGTAGTCAGGTAGATCGTTTGTAGCTGCGCAGCAGATGTACCGTTTTTTGCCATAAGTTTTTAGCATTAACCAGTGCGTCAAGGCCAAATGGAGGACTCTCTACAGTGAGTGCATGTGCTCAGTAACCCTTTGAGACAGTTGCATCAGTAGTTTTTTTAGCTGTCATAAGTGCACTCAAGCAAAAAGGTCGTTCCCAGTCAGTGACTCCGAGACGCTTGAGTTATTTTTTGTTTTTTTGCATTACCGCATAGAAAGCACACAATTGTAGTGGCACTTGAGTTTTGCTGAAGCATGTTCAAAGTAAATGAGTAGAGCTATTTTTTGTATTGTATCGGAGCTTTGCTAAAAGTGATTTTGTATTGGTTTAGTCACTGTTCTATAAGTTTGCGCTTGAGCTACTGTTTAAATTGTGTGGAGGAGTGATGTAATATTTTCCGCACGTCCTGAGGCAGGGTATTATTAGACACCAAATTAGTAACGTAAATGTGCCTGAAATTTCTGTTACCAGAGTGGTTGGACCAAGTAAATAAGTAAATTATGTGACTATCGTAATTTAATTAGTGCAGAATAATCTAACCTACTATGTTTTCGCTAATATTCGAATTCGGTTTGAGGATTTAAAAACCGCCTAAACTAATAGATCCATGGGCGACAGAGCCATAGGTTCCCGTGAATGCCATGCTGTTCGAGAATAAAGACAAAGCTGGTATACATGAATAAGTTGTACCTGCGTCAACAATACGAAAGGTCATGTTCTTCGTTGCTTCTGAGTAATTCCTCTTGCCTCCTAAGTTTTTTTAATTGCAACTCATCAGTGATTGAACATTTAAAATTAGAACTAATGTGCTATTGTTAACGGTGTTTGAACAATTAGAATGATGTTGTATTATTGTTTTTTTGTTACTTACTATTAAGAACTACATATCAAATGGTTTTTCCTAAACTTGTTTTTTCTAAACAGTTCCATTGATCTCGAATACTTTTCAGTTAAAAGTTTTTGTTTGGCGAGACCGTTAAATAATTTGAACTTAGCCTTTACTTATGAACTTAGTACCGACTTTACTTAGATTTTATTACGGTGTATTTGTTTTAGTTTGAAATGACACGAGCTTACAGGAGGTATTTCCTGCAGAAATTATGATTTCTAGATTTTCTTCATTTCGTTGTATTGGTAATCTGCAATAATTTTTTGCTTTTTACTCGCACGGAACTAATTGAATTTGTGAACAACTTCGACGTAGAGGGAGAGCAATTGACTTAGATTGAATTTACTTGATTTTTGCCGTTACACAACCGTCACTCATTCTTCCTTTGTTAGATTTTCACAATTTTCAAAGCGGTTTCATAAATTATTGCGTTTTGTAATAGACTTTGTTCAACTCTTTGTGTTTTTCATGTCAAAGTTTCCTTGATGAACATACATGGTAAAGTCTCTGACTGTTTTAATACTTATAAAAGTTTCTTGCTGGGGTACATGACCCGTTTAAAAGCAAATCACCGTATTTTTTACCAAACCGATATTCAAGTTTCGTAACCATACTTTTACCTTACACAGTTGTTCATTTGGATTTCACTTTGTTCATTTGTTGCGCTTTTTGTGTACAATTTATTTTGTTCGTGTAACCATGGTTGTAAGTAAGTATAACAGGCAGAGTTAAAGCTTGAAATGTGTTGTTTTTTCTTTTCGCTATTCACTGCGTATGATTTGTGAGAATAACTTTTCCAATATTTTGCGGTGTCTTAATTTTTCTATTCAATTTTTACGGTGTTATTTACTAATCTATTCATTTATTTTCGTTTACTTACCGTCATAAATTCGATGTTACAGGATGAAAATTTTGGCGAATCCAAGTCGTTCATAGGTTAATGAAAATTAGCACAATCTGAATCGATTGAATTTTTAAAAGGCTTTTTTGCGTGCATGTCTTTGTAGTAATTTTTACTTGTGACCAAAATATCGAATTGTGACCAATTCGATATTTTAATATGTGCAGTAGTATTTCATGTTTACCTTAGCCATCACTCAATGCGAGTTTATCCGAAGCATTCTCAAGAAGTGTTTATAATAAAATAAGTTGTGAAAACCAATTGACCTTAGCCATCAACCAATTAAGGTTTTTTTTGTGAATTGATTGTTTGAAGTTGATAGAGCCAATACGTTTCTTTTCGAGTTTACTTAATGCCTAGTAAATGTCATGTCATTTAATTCAAATGGTTATTCATTCTAATGTTTAATTCTTAGGATAAGAACTTTCTTTTATTTCATTTGCTAACGCTGTATTTTTTCCTTTGGTGTTTCTTCGCTTCTAGCATTTGTAACCACCTTAAACTTTAGTGATTGTTGTTTATGGTTATTTTTCGAAATGGCGGACTGGGCTCCTTCGTCGTTTTAATATAACAAATTATTAATTAATTGCGTGTATGTAAGCAAGCATTCTATGTTCTTGCGGTATAGCGTTTTGATTAGAGTTTTCGTTCCAATATTTTTTTGGATCTAAAAATTTTGTTTCTATTTTTGTATTTTGGTTTATAGTTTTTCATTTTATTTATTCAATTAAGTGTGCGTTAATTTTGTTCAGGAAGGAGGTATGTGTAGCACGTATATGCATTTGACCCACTAAACCCGTCTTGCTAGCCTGTAAATATACGTACTCGCCGCGTTTGTGTATGCGCATTTGGACCGCGCATCCCACTCTGTAAAAACACATGCTACCAGTAAACTGAGCAACATGAGGAGCGTTTACTTATCCCACCAGCAGACAATCCAGTGTCTCCGAGCGGAGCCACGGTGTGTCTAATTGGGTTGCTGAATTGTGGTGATTTGAGAAGTGTGCGCGGCATGTTTGTGTGTGTACGTGTGTGTGGGTTCGCCCCGAGCTGCTGTGCTGTTTGTAGGGAGTACGCTGAAATTAAAATGGTCCAGAAAGATTTAAAGCAAAATGTTTCGTCCGTGTATGTTTGGTCAACGTTCGCATAATTAGCTGGGAAGAAGCAATATGTGTTATGAGAGCTGGGATTCACCTCGCATGCAAAACATGTTAACAGTCCACTGACTCAGTCAAAAACATTTTTCCAATTGAAAACGGAAGGAAATTCGACATTAGTTTCCTCTGTCTTCTTCAGCAATTCTGTTCCCACGGTATAGGGTTCGAATGCCTTCGAGTTTCTCGCTCGAATTCTTGAGCCCTCTTGAGCCCCATTGGTTGATCAGTGCTGTCTTTCACAGGGGGAAATTTAGAGAAGTGAATATGGCCCCAATTAAGCTCTGAAACATTTCTAATTTCCCGTTATTCAAATTGCCTATGTTATCTATCAACCATAAATTAAAAATCTTTAGCAATTAAATAACTTACTTTCATATTTAACTTTGAACAGGCCATGAACTCAGGGCTTAATAGGTCGACAACCTGCATCTAAAACACGTGTCACGATTCTGGAGTGTATTAAAATCGTGCAACATTTATATTTTTCTAAGAAACATAAAAAAATTTCACTATCACTTCTCATAATAACTTGAGCGAGCCACTGTGCACAAAATTTGACCTTTTTGTATTGACTCACATTAAAAGCCTCTATGGGTCTGTTAGAAACATGACAGTTGTGAAGAAGAAGAATTTTAATTAGAATTTTATGTTAACTGCAACAGCGCAAAGTAACTAACAATATTTATTAGCGGTAATCGCCATGGCAACGAGTGCAAGTAAAATCACAGAGTATACGTTCAATTCTCTTTTAAGAATTTATCTTTTAATGATTAAGGTTTACACATCTATTAGTTAGAATATGCAAGCTCGGAAAGTGAAAACCGACAGCCAGAGTGCGTTGTTAATTCCGCTTGCCCACATAGGCCAAGTTGAGCCGAAAGCAAGCACAGAAAGGTAGGGCAGAAGCTTGATTTGAAGGATTAGGGGCCGGAAACTTTCTAGTCAGTAGCGGCAAAGTAGCAAGACACCGTCACGCAGGGAGCCAGGCCGCAGAAGGCAGACTGCCGCAACTTAATCATCAGTAAAATTTATGCTCAAACACGCCTAAAACGTCAAATTAAAAACAAAATGTATAATAGACACAGATTAATTACTTGTTACGCACTGAAATTGAAATAAGAAAGCAAAGAAACTCAGTGACACGTGCATCGGATCGAGAGGTTGTTCACACTGAGAGTTGTCACTATCTTAGCGCCATCTATTGCGCCTACTTTTTGTACCTACGTGACGTGTGATAATTCTGTTGAGAAATCAGAGCAAGGGAAAACATGAAACAAATGTAACTTCGTATTTTTATCAGGCTTAAAAATGCCTCAACAATTTTGATGAGTAAAACATTGAAGGGTTAAGGGTGTCAACCCAGACTCTTTCGGCCAGATGGGCCATTTTTTTGTTGAAAAAGGATCCTGAGGTGTTGGATTATTGCGCCCTAAAATATTTTGACGCTACGGAAGCTAGAACCCTCCCCCCCCCACGAGGGGTCTAAAGGGGGGTCGGGAGGGGGTCTAAAAATGATGAAAAAAATTTTTGTTGAGAAAGGAACCTTAGATGATGGAATATTGTGCCTTGACATGTTATGGCGCTACGGACGTCAGAACCACCCCTAAGAGGGGTCCAAAGGGGGGGCCTGTGGGTGAAAATTTTTGGAATTATTTTTTTAAAAAGGTTCCTTAGGTGATGGATTATTGATTTATGAAATTTTATGACGCTAAAAAGAAGATTGCTTCCCAAAGCAATTGGAACATTGTTTTGTTCTGTGTTGAACTTAAGATGCGGATGATATATATATTTTCAAAGAATTTTTTGCCTTGAAAATTGGTTTTGTTCTGTGTTGAGCTTTGTATGCGGAGCACAGAATTATGTGCTTCTATAAATATGCTTTTTAAATAAATAAAAAGACCTGTAGACCATTGTCAAACACTATAATGATGATGTATGTAATACAAACCTATTTCTAACATCGTCTCCTACAGAGCTTCGAAAAATTCTACCGAAGAATCTTCGCGTGTTGCAACAACAGCCCCACGATGAATACTAAAATAATAAATAGAAAAATTTATGTAATTTATGAATCACATTTTGTATATGTGATATAGGAATTCACAGGGAGAGTATGAAAGTGTGTATGCAGATGATTTGTAGGGTGAGAATAAAACATGGAAACAGCATCCAAGTACAAAAATTGACCTTGATATTACACTTCAACACAAAAAAAATTGGTTTTTGTCCTCTCACGAAAAGTTATCCATTTTCGACATTCTAAATAATGGAAGTCAGTGAGTTTTTATACTAAAACAAAACCAAAAACAGTTTTGGAATCTTTGAAACATTTCTAACGAACGCAGAGATCCAGACTTTCCATTTTGTAAATTTGATTTTTTTATCACAGTTCAAAACAAAAAATTTGATATATTTTAGTGATCGAAAATCGCATCTCAGGAGAAAACAAAAAAATCGTCTCTCTTTGTTTGTTGGCAACTTTTCAAGGATTCTAAAAATGTTTTTGGTTTTGTTCTAGCTAAAAAACTTATTAACTTCTATTCTTTTGAAGTATACGCCAAAAATGGACTAAAAACTAGAATTCAAGTTTTTTAAAAAGTAAGGACTAAATCGAAAAAGTTACGTGATTAAAATATGCTTCTTTTAAAAAAAAAATACATATACTGGCCAAGTTTAAGACCAATCAAGTCAAAATTTTAAATTCGCTGGGTTGACCACCTTAATATTCGAAGAACTAGCATTTGAGTAGTCTACAGACGTCATTCGTACATAGTTGATGGGCTAAAAATTCTTTGGTCAGAACGAGCTTCAATTTTTTTTTCTGACGTATTAAAGCCGTTGACTATACTTAATAACTCAATATTTTTTTGCTTAAAGCACTTGCTTATCTCTGATTTCCTCTAATTTCCTTAATTGGCGTTCAGCTAAAACGTATCGTCACTGAGTGCATTCAAAACTCAGGTTTGTGCTTTTCAACTATAGGTATCATTATGGTTTTTAGTTTGGCAGGATGGTTTCCCTAAATCATTCCGAAAACGTGATTTTGAACCTGGTAAATAAAAAAAATTAAAACCTTTAAAAAAGGCGAACAATATTTTCAAAATTAAACATGCCACGCACATTACAAACGATTTTTTCATCAGTTCCAATTCCCGCACCAGATTTTTAACAGCAAAAATAGAGTTTCCGTATTTTAGGAAAAACAAAATAGGTAACTTTTCAAGAAAACCAATAAATCCAAGCAATTTGTTTTTTCTTAACCTCGCTTCTAAGGAATTTGCTACATTATAGGACTGTTTTTGATTGGGTATAAGTATATTCTGAAAAAGCCCTCATATAAAAAAGTTTTTTCTCAAAATCATTGACCACACCTGCATATACCGTTTAAATTGTAATCCTCGAAATCATGATCGAATTCATGGCTTCATCCTCCCCACCTCAGCTGCATTCCCACCAAATAGTCATTTATGATCGGGATGTCATCTGGATGCATCCCGATAATGATTTCACTCTTTGTTTAATAAAGTAATTTTTCATTATTAAAGGTGCCGATTTTATATAGGACAAACCTTCATTGAAAAGCAAACAAATTCCTACATTTTGAACACATTTTATAAGTTTACTTTAAGCCTCAAGTTCAATCCATGTGCAAAATCCTGTACAATATAAAAAAAGAATCAAATTGATCTGCTTCTTTTCGGTTGATTCTTCTCCGTGGAAATTGAATACTTTTACAAAAAATTTTAATTCCCGACAACTTTTCTTAAATTTAAGTCTACGCTCATGAAATGGGGGCAGCCAACGTTGTTGTGCCGAAGATTAACTCTGATTTTGAATATGATGTTGCCGCGTGACGTGCAGAATAACACAAAAATTAGCTGTCTGGTGCTTATAACACATGCTTATACTTTACTTTCATCAAACTGAGAAACATCCACTTCGTGCTTTTAAATATATTGACACGTTCACATCTGAGCATAGGTGATTAAAATATATCTGAATGCATATGACAGCTCAAAGGATGAGACATGTATCAAGCTGGCCGCGTCATATATAGTTACCGAATCGGTGCTGCTGCTCTAAAAGACGTTTTCTAAAAGGGAGCGATTCAATTTTCTTCAAATTTTTTTTGTTATGGCACCTAAGTTTCTGAAACTTTTTATACGAATAGAAAACGTCATGAGAAAACTTTTTGGTTCAGGGCATTATTATTTGACGCATAGAAAACAAGTTATTCATAGAAAACGGACTTTTTCTTTTATGGACGGTTCATAACTCCTCAATTTCTGAAGCTAAATCATATCAGATTTTGACATTGGAACCAGCAAACTTTGCTGCATCGAACTTTGTAAGCTGACGTATAAAATTCCAATTAATTTTTGAGTCATTGAAAGTTGTTGAGAAAATGAATTTTTTTTCGAAAAAAAGTCTGTCGAAAGAAATGCAAATTTGAGTTTTAAAACTCAGTTCAAAAAGTTTGAAAAAGCACAGCCTGATGAATCAAATGATGGAAACTGCAATGCTCTAGCTTCAAAAATGGCGGAGTTATAGAAGTAAAAAGGGAGAAAAGAATAACTTTTCGGTACAGGCTTTCAAAGTTTAGGCATTGTATCCCCGCAGTTTTGTCCGCAATTATCTACTGTAAGGTTGGGTAGAGTGTTACTATAAGCACTGTATGTATGATACATACATACAATGCTTATAGTAACACTGAATTGAATGCAATTCGCTGCTGCTCGCCTCAGAGATCGAAGCAGCTGGTGAGTCCCGATGCAATGTGACGCAGCCGGCGGATGGACGCACCACGGCATATCAGACACGTCAAAAGGTCAGTCTCCTGAAGCCTGTCATGCAGAGAGGCAGCAGAAAATTGATCTTTCGCAGCATGATCTGAAGATGTAACAGTCGTAAAGGTAAGGCTACACTATGCGTTTTTTACTGCGCAATTCTCAGGCATTTTTTAACCTCGGCATGCATGAGCGGCTACACTACACTCAGTGCTACCACTTTAGGGTAAAATCCCCTATTTTTGGGTAATCAAGGGTTGTCTAGGGTGGAGTTTAGGGTAAAGCAAAATTCCATGGTTTTTAGGGTAATTCGACTTCTGTCGGGATAGAACAGCAAAATTGTAGGGTTATTGTCTGTTTTCATTACCAATATCAAGTTTACTCTCAAGTACCACATATACCTTGTGTAAGGTACATTGCGGAAGAACGCTACCGGAGCATTTGTGAAAATGTTCAATAAGAGTCAAATTTGGAACAAACGCAAAACTTGCCCGAACTCGCTATTAATTTAGTCCTTATTGCACACCACGATAAGGCGCAAATTACTGTGCACATCGCTGCAGACCTCTCAGATCTCTCTTCAGTATAAACAAACATCGGCATCTACGGATGCTTTATTTCCAATTGAAGCATGATACATATCACCTTTTACATTGGTTTTTCAAATGCCTTATAACTGACACCAGGACGCCATGACGCTTTCCCCCGGTCGAAGACCGGTACCCATTTCAGACACCTGGGTAGAGTGGGGTATTGTGCTTAGAATTTTTCTCCTATACCCAACAGAGAAAATCGCCACCAGCGCCGAGACTCGAACCCGGGTCTCCCCGCACGGAGTCAGGTCCGCTACACACACGGCTATGACGAGCTACACACACGGCTATGATAATGTTACCAGATTTGCTGCATAAATAATACCTTGGTTAATTAAAAGTAATGACAATAATTAAAGTGATAGGCAACTTGATATAATGTTTGGAATTTTATATTTTCTAGCCTTACACAACTAACTCGAAAATGAATCAAGATTTACACCAAGATATAGGTCATCGTCGTTTACTGGAATTGAAATGCTACATAACGTGTACAGAACGACACTGCCCGAGCCGAGGGTAGGTAGTTTTGTTTCAGTCGAGTGCAGTTAACTATGTCAGGTGCTGTCACGTGCAGTACTGCATCGTGACAAAATATTTGGTTACTTGCGTCTCAGTAAAATTGCTACTATTGAATAGATTCTGTGTCCGATGAAGCTGCTACACCACCTATGACGAAAAGCATAATTTTATCGTAGGGTAAGCCCTACACACAAAAATGGGAGGAATGATGGAGAAACGAACAACTGTTTCGAGGCTGGTTAGAAAAGTCTCAGTCTTCTACCTCAACTAAAGGTATGGCATACTGTACTATATGCTCAAATACCATTACGTTTGGTAAATCTGAGATTATTCTTCATGCTAACAGTCAACACCATAAAAATCTCTCAGTGCAGAGAAGAAAAACCCAAATTATACCTTTGTTCATTTTATCACCCGATCTAATTGACAAGTCAGGTAAAAAAATTGAATGCGGATATGTACACATCTTTCTGAGCATAATTAGCCTATTTCGTTAAGTGACTCATTCCTAAAACTACTGAAACAAGTGTTTCCTAAAGAAAGTAAGCTTAGGGAAACAAAGAGCTTCAAACATTATTAAACACTGTTTCGGAAGACTTCTACCAAGTGATCTTGTCGTTGTCCTTGATGAACGTTTATTTTCTGTTATAATTGATGAAACAACAGACCGCAGTAAAGCTAAACAGCTCGGAGTCATGGTGCAGTACTGGAGTGAAAGTATAATGAAGAGCTCCTTTGCTGATCTTGTTGAAAAACAGGATAGCACAGCCAATGGATTGTTTACTACACTTGAAAAATATTTCAGTGATAAAATATTGAATTGAGCGACATTGTAGGTTTCTGTTCTGACACGACTAACGTTATGATGGACCCAAACATTCTGTAGCTTCTTTGTTGAAAAAAAGAATTTTCAACTTCCTAGAAGAAATGTCGGCTTTGTGGAAATACAGATATCGGGAGTTAATAAAAAAGCTTGTAAGATAGAAATCGAGGTTCTTCTTCCATTATTCTTGACACTATGGCTTACTAACGTAGGACTCCGATTCTTGGAGGAGCTACAAGTATTCAACTGTAGGCTTTTGACTTTTTTGACATGTAGGCTTCTGTCGAAAAATAATCTGGCCATGGGCCGAGATTCTTAATTGTTACGAGGCTCTCATTTGTAATTCAATTATGCTAACTTTGAGCCTTGAGTAACTTATGCTACGCCTTACTTAACGTAAATTATCTCTATGCGTAGTTAAATTCGCGCCAATTGAGTATACTGAAAGTGAAAATTTTGGGGAAGTCATAATTCTTCATTTAGTGCATTACATTCTTTGCCCCGTTCTTTGCATTTGCTCCTAGAATTAGGGTGTATATGAACTTATTTTACATCTAAATTCCTCTAATTTGTTTGCTTAGAAATTGTGAACCTGTGTTTGTGTTGTGTTCCATTACTAAATGTTTCGAGTATTACTTTGACGTTCTTTTCCTCTTACTATACCCTTGCATCTCTCTGCTAGTCAAGAGTAGATCGCCTGGCCTGATTCTTTACGCTCATCGAGCAGAGCTTCAAATCAAACAAAGCAGATAAACTATAGTGAAAGCAATATAAAATGGTGCACGTGACTCATATGACTCCGTAAAGTCAGAGAAAATTATTTTATAATATCCGCATGAGCCCTCATGTTGTGTCATTTCTACACATATAAACAAGGAAACATTGAATATTTTCATGCAATCCCAGCAATGGGCTTATTTGATATTTTAGGGTAATTGATGCATTTTTAGGGTAATTTTGAGCAAAGTCTTAGGGTAGAAACTTTTACACTCGTGTAAGCCCTGACAACACTTCACGGAGCAGCGGGGGTCAGTTCAGTTGCACGCCGCGGCCCAGAGAGAATGGATTCAGATGAACGTGCGCTCCATCCATGCGATAGCCAGTAGCTATCGCATGTGCGATAGGGAAGAAAAAACAGGAACGACAAGTGACTCTCGTTACCTGTCTATTTCCATCATGTATAAGTAATTTACAGTCAATCAAGGACATAACTACCCAACTGTGTTTCTTGCTAATTTTGGGTTAAACTATCTCATTAACAAGAAACAGGGTTGATTTA
>JACJUY010011411.1:25538-49031 GCA_014220935.1 Platorchestia sp. MABIK
CCACTCAATGTTTCCAAAATCAACGAAACTCTTTGACAACTTCAATATTTGGTTGTACATCAGGAAAAACTACTTATCTGACCAGAAATCCTCATAAGCATCTCATAAATCCCTATACCCTTGTGATATTTAGGTTGAATGAGTAGTTTTGTATTGAAACAAAGTGTGTGTGTGTATATATATATATATATTGACACACATATATATTTATATACGCATATATAATGGCAATTAAAAGGCATGTTCCTAGTCACGGTTTTTTTATTCAGAGTTCTTGAGTGTGAACAAGAATTCGTTCATGAATGATTGAGCTCTCATACAGGGTCGCAAATTTACCCAGTACAGTACTTCTCATGCCTAATTATGAATAAGTAGCGAAAGATTGACCACTATACTACTTATTCTGTTCTTTTAGTATCCCCATGCTTGAGTTTATCAACAATTTGACGAAAGACAATGATGATTGGTCGTACTGCTTAACATGTGTTTTCAAAGACTCTAGGAGCATCTCAAATTTCTTAATAGCAGATTTGTTCGTTGATTCATTAACATTAACGGCGATGTTACTTAGACATTGCGTGAAATCACTCAAAAAGAAACTGTCAATGAGCTTCTGTCTGCCACCTGCTGTCTCTTCAAGTTTGACACTCACTGCTGTTCCATCATTTTGTTTCATCTTCTTTGCTGCCTTTTTCTTTGCTTCAAGTCTGCGCTTTTTCTTCAATTTTGATTTTTCTTCGTCATCGCTAAATGCATCTTCTGGATAATCCTGATATTCATCTTCTTGATCAGATGGCGCTCGTAGCTCCGTGTCAGCCTCCAAGTGGAGCACGGCTTTCCTTCGAGTCTGGAAGTGTTGTGGGTGCGTCAACGAGTGCCAGGCCGTGTTGAGGGCCTCAACCGTGGCTTTCACTAAACTCTTCTTGATGGTTGGGTAGGGAGACATCCTCGCCAGCATTCCGGGTAGCAGGTGCAGCACTTCATGGTGACGCAGAAGTCTGTTCGCACCGTACGGGGTGCTGCACATAGCTTCCACCGCCGCCATCACGTCCAGCTGCACAGAAAATTACAAGTAGGCTATGTATTTTGTTTTTGTTACTTTTAAACATACTCAGGTTACTCCAGGTCGAAGATAATTTTGTTAGGAAGTGTATTTACTACAAATACAGAAGGAGAATAAAAATGAGTAATAAAATAAATGACTTTTATGTCTAGGTTATTGCTTTACGTGACACAGAGCGCGTGTTTTGTGATATCTGTAAACAGCGTCGCATGACAACTTTAGGATTTTTTCAAACCTCGTTGCAACCTCATATTCCCCCAAAATATGGAGACCTTCATATCATTCTGTTAGCACATCTAAAGAATTCTGATTTTATTCGTTAGCTCTTGAAGGGGGTTAACAATAATGAAATCGTGCTGCCACTTGAGAAAGAAAAATAGCATTTCAAATCAATTTGACTATTAACCTTTAAGTGCCCAATTTTTCCATATGGGAGCATGATGAAAAGAAAGTTATTTCAATTATATTTACTGAGCTTTTATTTTTAAAACTTGATTATTATTGAAATTTCGAGAGTAACTCGATTTTATAATTCCGTATTTCAAATCATCTAATATTTTAATTATAGTTTGAAAACAGACAATTTTGGGGGATCTTTCAAATTAAACGAAAAATTATTAAATTACCACATAAGAACAATCAATAACCATTCACTTATTTAAATTTGGATTGCAAAGATAATAGTATTCAATAAATGACTAACAATAAATGTTTCCTTTTAATAACGTTACGAAGGTGGGCGACGTAATTGTTCAGATTTTTATGAGTTACATTTCTTTTACTGCAGAAGAAAACTAATTTTCCAATAGTAAATCTTTCTAAATTTAATTTGAATATACAAATATATTTATAAAAACTCTTGACAATCGGTGATAAAGTACTCGAATAATTGTAGTTGAAAATTTTTTACATGAGGATTCAATTGCAGCATAAGGTCCCACAGTTTGCGACCTGTGTAACGTAATAACTAGTCATTACTCTGATGTTTGTTAGATCAACATGGATGCGGAGAAATTTTATGGATCCAGAAAAAGACCTTTTCAGAATTGGAAAGGGTCCCTTTGCAGTATTTCCATCTTGACTTCAGACAAGAGATTGTTTTACTTTTAATGAAATCTTCAACAATTAGACAGCAAGGAACTGGTGGAAAGCCCCATGATTTGTCGCACGATTTACGATATGATGGTGAAAAACATGACTGAATATCATCCGAACAAGACAGACGTGTCGCATGTCAAGAGAATACAAGATCCCAGTGTGCCAAATGCACAACTTCATTACAGTAAAGGAACTCAATTATTCAAAATTGATAACATAAAATAATTTTAGTATTATAGTGACAATGTAAAAATATACATATGAAGTAAATTATGTATCTAATAAAATAAAAACTTCATTTATACCATTATTGTGATTGATTGTTCCACATGTACACTGTAGGTTATTTTCCCTCGAACAAGATAATAAAAAATCAGAGAAAATTTTCCTTCTGTGATCCTAATGCTCCGATATGAGAGCAGATCTGAATTTTCCATATATTTTGCATGATTTTCTTTCAACTGTTGAAGTACTTTCCTGATGTTACAAAAGGTGAACCTTTACAGCAAAACAATCTAACTGAAAGTTCTTGGTTCAGGCTGTAGAAGGTTAAGGTTAAATATTTCGGTAAATAGCAAAATTAATACTCCATCCGGTCGGAAATATTTGCTACACAAGGAGAAAACTCTCCGCGTTTTGGTGTTTATTAACAGACTTCTGTTTTGAGTACTGTAGACGATCGTGCACAGTGTGTTGAGCACAAATTTCAACCTTTAATTAATGGTAGTGTGAAAGTGAATGTAATTTTGTCTTCTTCCTATTCAGATAATATTTAATAGTCATTAACCCTTTAACGCTCAAGAGAACCGTACAGTCCTCTTTCGAAAATATCCTCAAAATGTTGCATTTCTGGTTAAATAAGTTCCCTGATGTGTTCTTTAAAATTCACTGCCGAGTGGCATTTCCTTTCTCATCCTGATATCGGTGATGCCGGTCCCAGTTTAATGATGGTGGTTGTGATTACGGTAATTATGAGTACAAAATGCGAACGTTAAAGGGTTAAATTACCCGCAGGATTTGCCAAATAAAGATACTAATAGAAAGTGCACATATAACCACATAGACGAAAGATATGACAGATTCTCAGAGAAAAGCAGTATTGCAAGCACTTTTTGAGAGATCTACTGCCCCTTAGCAATTTCAATCCAATCCCTTCAACATCAAAAAAACACCACGTAACATTGATGAATTAATTAAAGCAGTGACAGAGAGCTTTGAGAACCTACAGGGATCAATATTGAACATTTTCCTTACTTTGCAGCAGTCAATGGAATAAATAATTTTGGCTGACGATGGTAACAATTACAGACTTCAACGTCTGGCTAAAGTGCAAATAGCAAGAAAAGGAATTCTTCCAAATTTAATTTAGATCTCAGAAAAACTGAAGAATAAATTAGCAAATGTTGAATAAATATAGTGGCAAAATTGTTTCTTCCGTTGATACATTATCAATTTCCCGCACTGAATTACAGAATAAAGTTTATCTTTTTATTACAACCAGTAATTTTGTAAGTATCCTTTCTAAAATGTTTACAATTGTTTAGGAGCGAATATATCTGACCAACTTAAACACTGATATGGACCAACTATTTCTGACCGGGAGGAGTACAATTAAGAAAATATTTTAGATTACAAATTTAATAGCACTGAAAATTCTCTTCAATTCCCACCAAATTTATTCTACACAATTCGCCAATCATGTTTGACATTTACTAGCACCAAATCGAACTGGAATGTTTGTTGCTTTCATTACTTAATGCATGCAATAGAAGTTGACAACATATTTTTCAGTCGCGGAAAGGTATTTTCTCACTCATCAAACATCTCCGCAAAACGTCAAATTTCTAAAATGAGAATGAATAACCACAAGCATCCACAGAAAACGACCCGAGGTAGTCTAATTTTAAACACATTTCAGAGCGTCGATAAATTCATTCCTCGGATTGTATTCCCTACAGTTACAAAGTTCAAGCCCTGAGAGGGTTAATACACACAATCGTCACGCTTGGGATAAAAATAACTGAAGTATGCACATGTATAGCACTCACCAAAGGCACACGCACAATATTGAGAGGGTTATTCCACACAATTTCACTCTCAAGATATATATAACTGAAGGATGCGCATGAATCGTACTCACCAACAGCACAGGCGGCACGGTGGCCGAGTGCATGAGAGCGATGACATGCATGGGTCCCTTGGCGGCCTCCACGAACACAAAATCATCCTCAGTTTTGATACCTTCTGAAATCAGTCGCAGGAACAGAAGGCGGTCGTGGGCGCTCTCGCTGATGGAATTGCTGTTATATAACCGCTGCATTTCAGGGAACTGAAAAAAAATTTATACAATTTTATCAATTATCAAAAAAGGTTTTGTACTTGAAAGATAAGATCATTTATTTTTGCAGTTGGTCGATATCAACCACAATGTGAAAACATGTTTTTGATTGGCTATTATAGTATACAATTAGGAATTACTGATTTACGAAGGAAGTTATTTTTGTTTTAGTGATAACTACAGAATTAAATGAAATTTGCAGTGAGATTATTCACGAACCACTCACGTGACAGAGGCTTCTCAGCACTCTCACTCATGCCTTCAAATTACGTCGAGACTGCGTAGTGCATTGCTTCATTAACCATAACTTCAAAATAGCCGCAGTTAGCCATAATAAAAATTTTTGCAAAGAATCTTAAAAAATAAAGTTTAATTAACTACATGAATTGTTTCTTAAGAACAGCCTCGTTAATCTTAAAAATATATATAAGTAGGTTGTATCATTTTACTACGGAAACAAGAAAATTCCCCATTTGGGAAGCCCATAAAATTTTTCATCACAGTTCATGGAAATTTTATTGAAAATATTTATTTTCAAGCAATGAAATTGTTCAATTTGGTGCTAGAAATAGGTATTTGAATGCCTGCCATTTCTTCAGAAAGATCTACTCTTAGAACACATCTGTGCCTCAGCTGTCTAGAAACTTCAGCTTTGAACAATTTTTTCTTGAATTTAAATTTTTACTCATCTCTGCATGTATAAGCATTGTGTGCTGAATGTCTAAATTCAAGGACCCTTAGAATAGTATGAAGCTGTTTCCGTACAAAGGCCCATGGAAGCGTAAGGATTGGCCGAGTGCGTATTGAATAGGCCTGACGCTAGTTTGATAAGATCAAATGATCGACCATGGTAACAGTAGAACCGAGACGTCATTCTTTTTATAATTACTCAGAAGGCCCTTTTGGGGTGCAATCATGACAGACTTAAATTGCTGAAGAATGCATATCATCAGAGGTAGAATGAAACTGTCGTTTTATTGGTATTTAAATAAAATACCCAATAGCACACATAACTCACCTTCTGTGGTTTAAAGTGCGGGAAGAGGAAAGTGTAGTTCAATAAGGAGGCATAAACAGGATGGTCAGGGTGGTCAGTACAGAGGGTGGCCTCCACAAGGAAACGGCACACGGGGCCTGGCAAGGGGACGGAGCTCACATCGATGGGCGCCTCGGACTGGTTTGTGACGTCCATAACTGAATCTGTAAACAAAGCACGTTGCACAACCTTTGCTAACTCGGTTTCTCAAAAGTGGCACTAATATCTCTAATAATGTTCATCTTTATTCAAACACGAGCAATTTAGTTCACAAATTAAAATTTCAACATGTCAAAGCGTTTCCTTAGGGCAAGAATATGCTTAGACGGTTTCTTAAAAAAAAAACAGCACTACCATTGCGAATCACGTCTGATTTCATTCGTACACGATAATCAATTTTAATTCACAAACTAAAAATTTAACCTTGCTCAGCGTTCACTTTAGGCAGAAACCGAGGTCTCCTCTCCATCAACTTCTCGAATGAGCTCTTGGTGGCGGCGGCCGATGAAGCGACAGTGTAGCGGACGATGTTCAATAGCCACCTCCAGTAGAGTCGAACTGACTCCGGCCTTGGGAATCATACACGAAGAATTGCATTACATTTCACAATAGAATGTACAAATGATTCTGGTTTTGGAAATTATATATGAAGAATTGCGTTACACTTTACATAACAATGTACAAACAACTCCAGCTCTGGAAATCATATATGAAGAATTGCAATAAACTTTACATAAAAATGTACAGACGGCTCTGGCTTTGGAAATCATATGTGAAGAATTGCATAACACTTCGCACAACAATGTACAAACGATCACTGTGCAAATTCAAACAAAAATCAATGTTACGTTGTTACAGGGATACAAGTGAAGAAATTTTAATATAATTATCACAATTCATTAATTTAAACCTGATGAAGGATAATAACTGTAATAACTTTGGTACTTGGGTAATTCAAGGATACTAAATTATTGTGTACGTATATTGAGTGAGATGAAGTACAAAAAGTACAAGATATGATGCAGTAGCATGACCTCCAAAGCATCATTCGAACGGAACTAGCGATCACCTTCAACAGCACGACATGGTGAATTGGCATGATACAAGATGTGAAAAGACGTGCAAGACTGCATGTGATGTTAGAGTTTATTTCAAGGCCCTAACAACACTGGCTTCGAGCACTGGATTTCTAATATTATTTGCCAGAGACTTACGTTAGGCCTTCCACCAGTTTAGTGAGAGCGTTGAGTAAGGTAGCCCCCATGCCTCTTATGCAACGATCTTGGGCAGAAAGTGTAGCTATCCCAACCGAAACAAGGAGAGACACGACCTGAAAAACAAAAGTTACAGAACAATATAATATGACTTTAAACTTCCCTCAACAACTAGGATAGCTGCGGCTGAAAATCAACACATTTGAGTCACACTGCGATTTTATTGGCTTTTACTCATTTATTGACGGATTTGGTCGAGACTTATACTTGCAAAGTGATCACAGCTTAGTGGTTATTGCTGGTGTACTCTAACCCGCTGGTTTACATTCCTACACACTTAATGAGGAAAGTGCTAATACACGATTATTAACTAGTCTCTCACTCCATTCCAACACACTTAACCATTTTATGGCTGGCGTCCTACATATAGGACTGCCAACTATGCAACGTTTTCTGTTGATTAGGAACGATAGAAAATGAAAAAGCGAAGCGTCGTTCATTGTAGCTCTTTAATAACTGTTCCAATGAATGTTCGTAAATAAACGGTAGAAATGCTTTAATTATGCCTCAATGAAGCCATTTTATTATATTTTCCTTTGTACGAGCCGTTATTCGAAACTCCGGCATAAATGGGTTAATGAGGAAAGTACAAATACACAATTATTAACCAGTTTCTCACTCCATTTTTTGAGTCTATTTCCTTCAAACTTACTGCTCTAACAAAACAAATTCACTAGCTCATGGTGGAGGGAGCGCTACATAAGAGATGCACAAGCACAATGACACTCAAGGGTTCCTTGGCGGATTCAATAAACACAAAATCACGTGTCAAGAGAAAAATTAAAGTACCATTTTAAGCATCCCTCTAAACAGCGATAATGAATGTTTATTTGGCCAACCCCCACAACAGTAATATTGAACTTGCAGGCTCAGCAATGCCTTACTCAGTTCAAGCCCTACATTCTTCTAGTATTGATGCCATTCCCGGGGACTGACAAGTGTCAGTCTATATTTCGAGTCATGGTTATTATAGGGATAAAATGGGAAATGCTTTTAGCAGTACCTTTCAGGACTATCAAACAGGTGGCAAAAACTTACGCACTTATGAAATAATAGTAAAAGAACTACATGGGTTAGTATTGCACTAACCTATCAAATCAATTTCCACATTCCGCACTACTTGTTAAACGCAAAATAAAAGAACGAATTTATTAAATCACCAGGTCAACTCGAGCAACTATTCTCCATTTCAACTAAGGTTGATTCAAGCAAAATCAATTCAAACACGTCACCTGGAAAATTTTACGCTCAATAACTCATGTTGACGTATGCGACATCATGATTATGAGTTAGACAAGTACGCATTGCAGAGCGTCGCTCTCCTTGAGAAATTCACTATCTAACCCTTAAATGTCAGCGTTTTATATTCATTTTGTCTTTATTAGAACCACCATCATTAGACTGGCGCTGGCATCAGGTTGTCTCTAATACCAAAATGAGAAAGAAACTGCCACGCGGCAGTGAACTTCCAAGAACGCACTAGGGAACAAATTTAGCTTAAATACAACATTCTAAGGTTACTTTCAAAAGAGGACCGTATAGTCCTCTGGGGCAATAACGGGTTAACAGCTCTATTGTTTTCGTCAAGCCTCAACAAAAATGTTCTTACTGGAAGATTAGAGCAGCCAGACTTGCATGAAGCCCCTTACCTGAGGTGCGGGTTGAAGTTTGGCCTCCAAAAAACGACGCGTGACGAACACCAGAACTGGGAGCAAGAAGCGTAGGTCGTACACCACACCTTTTGCTTCGGCTGGCTCGCGACATCGCACGTCAGGCTGCAACAAACCGGACACGTTACACTGAATTCAAATGGCAATCCTTATCAGTGTTGATCAACCTCAGGAGTACATGGCTCGCATCACTATTGATCAACCCGAGATACGTGGCTTGTATTAAAGAGGGGAACATCTCAATTGAAATTTGAGTCTGGGTTTACGATTATATTCACCTTTTGTAGGATGTATAAAGGTTGAAGTTCAGGTCAAAATAATTACATTCTAGCTCATAGTTGTTCCCTTTCATACAAGGGAGCACAAAATCAACATTGCAATGTAGCTGCAGCACAGTAGCGTAGAAATTTAGCAAACGAGAATTGAGATGAAATCCGAGTAACGTAAATTCCATTACACTCTATGCCTCCTGCAATTCTGTTCACATTTTAGTAAAAAAAAAAGAAACTTACTAACAATGCCCCAATAATATAGAATGTTTCATAATAAGGGACATGAAATGACATTTACTTCCTCAGAAAGAACTAACAAACCGGCTTGACAAAGCCTCAGTGACCGAAATTTTACGAAGACGTTCATGGATGAAGATAAAAGTTGAAAAGAAAAGGAACGAGTATTAAAAAGGATGGCAGTTATCTGAAAAAAGATGCACCTTGAAAAAAACAACAAACCAATCGAATTACAACATAAAAAGCTAAAAATTAAAAGGGCTTGTCCAGCTTTCAGCTCGGAAACGCGCATCTTCCTCCTAGGTGCGCTAATTTCCATAGATCCAATAGATGTATTTCCTAAGAATATTTTCTTTTCAAATTAACAGGAAAACACACCCCTCACTACTTGATTACTAGAGAACCGTGCACTCAAGGAAATCAACAGAATGATCCCATAAAGCAATCTTTTGTTACATGAGACCAAAAGAGAATTCTGATTGGAATAAAACTAAATAGAAACTGGCCAGCACTATGGCGCTCAGCTTCTATAAGGTCAACGAATGCAGTAAAAATATGCACAGTCCAACACACCAGCAAAAGAGGCACAAGAAAACCCATACATACTTTACACATAAACACATACAGAGTATGTTTTACACACCCTTGAGCTCATGAACACGTCAAAGTTGAGACACGTGTTAACGAGTATCTTCAGGTCGATGTTCTCTATGACGTGCTCAGGCTTGGGCTCCTTGAAGACGAGGGCACCTCCAGAGGCTCTGAAGTAGCGACTGGCAGGGGGGCCCCACACCACCGGCAGCAGGTCCTCCATGAAACCCGAATCTTCGTAATGCTTCAGCAGCTGGAAAAAACACTGAGTTTTACCACAACAAATTGTGACGAAATAATAAATAATTAGGTGGAATTTGATAGCACTAGACTTTGTTTCGTAGCGAGCAATGATCTAGTTATATTAATAATTTTGAACTGTAACATCGAAATGGCCTAAGGCAGACCTAGCTCTACATAACTTCAACACTGACACCATTTGCTCTCAGTTACAAATATTAGCACATGAAGAAGGCCTATAGTATTAGTCAGGCCCTATTCAATGGATTACATACAAAATAGCTTTCAGCAATAACCTTTCAAAACTGTCAAACAGGTGGCAGACTTTGCACATGTATGAAATTATACTAAAAATAAGCTGATAAACATTCTTTTGCCTCTTTCAAGCACCATACAGCGTAGCTCCCACCATACTTCAGCGAAATCTTTTCCTTTTCACACTGAATGTTAACTCTTCTTTCTAAATGGAAAATAGCACATACGTAGTAGATAAATTAACAATTTATACGTTTTACAGCTTTCAACTTTCAGCCACACTTGATGCCTCTCAAGTATATAAATTTGGGTTAGATAAATGGACAACAAGACAGATGGGTTAGAAAAGTAAGAGCTTTGGGATTATTTTGTTAGCAGTCTCTCAATCAACAAGAATGAGTTTCAGATGAGCAAAATATAGCATACACCAGAACACTTCAACAACGGAAATGAAAGACCACTTTATACCAAGCAAAAATGTATGTCTGGTTTATTCAATGTATCTTTTTAAGATACCAGGTATCTTTGAGTGAAGGGTAGAGAGGATTATACATAAAGGCTTGTTCATAAATTCACTTTAAATACCTGATGAATCACTCTTCACAAAATGTACTGGCTATTGGCTATGATTCTTCCTCAGTTCATTTAATTTTTTTGGTTAATGATTTCAAAAGATTTGATGATTTTGATTGTTTGATACCTTTTTTATTTCATTTGAAATTTCCTCCAGAAAAATTGTAGCTGCTGCAATAACTCCGCGATGGTTTTATTTTTTCGTAAATGCAACCATGAGCTAGAAACGCAACTCATTTCACAATTACTACCAACGCGAATAGAAATTATTTCAGGTCATTCATTTACTCTAATCCCATAAGACGACAGGTCGAAAGTACATCAATCGTGAACACTTTGACTACGACGTGAGCCACCGGTGGTACACGGAGGAAATTTTCATAATGTTGTTGACCAACCAGCGGTCACAAACTCAACTTCAATAAATAATTAATCAAAATTAAATGAAGGCACAATATAGTTAATGATTGCGATTTTCAAAATTGCTCACAACAATTGACTTTAAATTAGAGTTGAATATTGAACTTCAGTTTCACCTGGCGCAGTCAAAATGTTGAATCGAATCAAGTGTCACTAGCGAGAAGAGACCCATACCTGCAGGAGGATTTGGTCAGCGAGGCGTGTGGTGCCGCCGTATGCGACCAGCACACTGCTGGCGGGCAACTGCACGGCTGCGCCAGGGTACAGCTGTAGCAGCACACACAGCAGCTGTAGTATGCTCTCTGCTCAGATAGACAGTTACTGTAAAGTGTGTGTCCTCTTTTAAGAAAATACAGAAATTTTCCATTGCTCTACATCCCCTCAAGAAAATTCTTTTCTTCCATAGTTATAAATGAGATTTCACTATCTTAGGTGCTATACTGGTATTTTAAAATTTCATTCATTATTGAGTTTACTTCTCCGCCTTTTTGTGTGATAATTAAGATTTTTCATCACCATTCGAAAATGAAAATATCTAAAAAAAAGAGCAACTTTAGCGTTTACGAAAGGAATGACGGGAAAAAGAATTAATGAAAATGATAGACTTGATTAAGAAAAAAAAAACAATTTAGTTTAACTTCATAACAATCTTTCTACTTAGTATCAAAGGTACAAATGTGGATGAACTAGGCATTTTGTAGCTTTTCAAGTGGCGTTGGCTAATTTTCACATGCACAACAGGCCTTTACCTATTCTCAAAGGTCTAGATACAAGCAGGGCGTGTAGCTATAATGCACTTGTTACATAAAACGAGCATCGACGCTTTCATCCACGTTCTTTGGAGCATCCATTCTGCACTGCAGAACATTAGTGACTGCAGTGACATGGTCCATTCAAATGAATATCGTAGAGAAGCTAACAAGGAAAGGAAATACAGAACTGAGAAATAAAGGCAAACTGGACATCAAAGCCAAGAGTGAGGTTACCGCTCTGCACGCACCCACAGGAGTGTCCTATCGTTAGCGCAATAGGAGCAAACAGGTAAAAAAAATTGACACAACAGCTCAAACTTTCACAACTCACACCTGTGCATCCTACTTTGCACTGCACGCGCGAACATGACGTACCTTTCAACAGCAGAGGCTGATCAGGCTCTGTTTGGGCCATGATTTCCTTGAAGCGAGGGTGGCTGACTATCAACTTGACCACTTCTACCACCTGGTCTCCATCTTCCTTCCCACCACACTGCCACTGGCACAACTCTCCCACGCTTTTGAGCAGAGAGACGCTCTCCTCTATGTTGCTGTTGTTGCTACGCAAGCAGGATCTGATCGTCTGTAATAGAATATTAGCTGAGTAACAAAAACTAGTTCTTCCTCCATCACCACATTTAATATGAGCAAATTCAATCATTTTAACTTACTTTGTTTAGCGATAATGTCCCTAAAACATTGATACAAATGTTTACATGTTGACAAGTGAAGAAAAATTTGCAAAATGGGAAAGGTATATAATGTAATGACTTTAAGATTAGCATTTGATATTTTTTTCTCAATAAACGATTAAATGAAAGGAAACAACTAAAACCTGAGCAACGAGCACAAGAAATTAAATTTTGTTCTGAATGCAGAGTAGATAGTGCTGTTCCTCAGAAAGACACTGCGGAATAACAACGGTAAATGAAAATTGGACTCGTTTCTGAAACCCTCAAGTTTAACTGAGTTTTAGCGGTAAACTAAAGTAACTAAAGGTGTTAATATCATACATCAGATACTGAAGATTGTAAATATATTGAAAATTCAGCAGAAACTAATACAAACCACTCTTATATAAAAATGAGTTACATTTTGCATACTCTGCAAGATTACATGGGTACATTATTATTAACATCGTGCGATAAATCATCATAATCATCACTGGATACACTAAATATGTATTCATCATAGACTGTTCCCATTGAAATATAAGCAATTCAAGAAGTATAGGTACAAAGATTGCATCATCTATGATATTTTCGATGAACTTCAGGTAGTACAGAAGAAAATGCAGAGATCCAGGATACACAGAGTAATTAATTGTATCAATAAATGAGTAAAATAGGATGCCTACTTTTTTATAGAACCACATCCAAACAGCTTCTTTGCCCAGCCCAAAATAGTTCAGGATGTTTCATATTTTGGATACAAGCGATTTGTTTAATTTACCCTAATTTATTTGACTTTACTATAAAATCACCTATCAAGGCCACTACTTGGCTGTAAATGTTAGGTTTCAATGTAAAATCTCAGTTTTACACCGATAATCACAATTTAAGTGATAATCACTCCTAGTTAGTGTATGCTCTGCAGCTCATACTCTACAATCAACTTCACTTTTAACGACATATACCCTTTGGAGTCAGTACATCGAATTTGTTGCAAAAATTGACCAATAACTAACCTTTTTCATGGATTTAGCCCAAAGTGCTGCATCAGCTTTAGCTTCACGAGACCTCCTGAGCAGCTTGGGCACCAAATCCGTCAAGAGAGGTACAATGTCAGCTAAAGTCTGCCGTTGTTCAGGCTTCAGCTTGTCTTTTAATGCTCTGTGACAACAGCGTTCAAAGCAGCACAGAATCATGTGCACAGCAGAGAGAAGACAATCGGGATTCGGCAGTTTGCCTTCTTTTTTGTGACCCTTCAAGGTTAGACAAACAGAACAGACTGAGGAAAGGTGAAGAGGGAGATTCCCTCCTTCAATAAGACGAGGGTAAATTGCTTTGACAATGGCCACGGCTTCAGCTGCTCCAATATGACCATCTTGGATTAATTTTGTAGTAAGGCCAACGTAGCCTGACTCGTAACCAGCGTCGTAGTCTTTCAGCCACTCTATCACAAATGGCTTTGCCTCTGCCATCATGGCAGCTGTAAATTCTGCGTCTACCACGTCACCAAAAGACGAGGTTTTCAAGTTATCGTCACCGTAAGACGAAATTCTTGAGTTATCGTCATCGTAAGACAAAGTTTTTGAGCTATCATCACCGGCTGGGTAGCACAGATACAGCAACAGTGAAGCGTGAGCAGGAAAGAGTGGAGAAGTTTTCTTCAGTCTCTTTGCAATGAAGGAAGCATGAGGTGGATGGAGCTCTAGAATCAGCAGGAGAAGGTCGCTACCCAAGGACTTTGATAGCGTGAAAATCCACTTCAACACATCTGTAATCCAACAAAAAAAACTTGAATAAATATATTATGAGATTAGATTATATATTAGTTTATGCCTCCCTAACCATAACAAACGAGTTCTAAGAAACGAAAAGGGAGAGAACACCATTTACTATGAAAATAGGAGAACAAGGAATTCATGCACAAGGCAAGTCCCCAAGATAAAATTTCAAGAAAAAGCAACAAGTGCTGAGAAAAGGACAGGAGCTAACCAAACAAAGCCAGGCCTTCCTAAAAAATATCATTTTATTTCGAAAAAGAACGCCTATTTAACTTTCAGCTAAGGAGCGCTAATTGCCATGGGTACAATAATTTTATTCCCTTTAGGAGTAAAACTTTTTAAACAGCATCTAAAATTATCAACACAAACCAAAGTCCATTCAAAAAAAGATCAATTGCTTCACTTTTCTACATGAGGAAATGAGTACAAGCATTCACAGTGATCGTTACGTTAACTAAGCCTGATTTTGCTAAGATTTTCAACAAGAAAACTAGGCTTAAAGTAATAACCAACTTCAATCAAAATCACAAACTATTATAACAAAAAGTGTCAAGTTTCACTAACCTTTATCAAGAGATTCCATCAAAATCTAAAACTATCGCAATGAAAAAAATCATTAAGTTTCACTAACCTTTATCAAGAGCTTCAACGTCTGCTGGCAACAGCGTCAAAGACATGAGGCTTTGCAAGTTCCTCAAGAAAGAGACCACAGAGGATGACGTTTCCTCTTGCGCACCAGTGACGAGGTGGCACAAGCTGGTCAGATATCTCTTGGCCAGATGGCTCAAACAGCGCTTGTCAGCCTCACTGATGGTCGAACACTGGTTTTTCAATGCACACACAGTTTTAGACGCAAGCTCAACGAAGGTCTCGTTTGAGTAGAACTCTTCAGACGCAGATGCAGTGACCTCAAGCAATCCAACAAGAGATGAATGGTCGAGAAGTTTTGGATCCAAGAAGAATGGCGAGAAGGGAGATGAGTAATCAACGTCATCGGTGCGCTCATTTTCTGACATGACTCTCGAGTTGAGCTTATCACAAGCCTTCTTGAAATAAGGAGTCATGACCTTCACGTTGCTCGTCTCCTCCTGGTAAAGCTCAGTGAGTAGCTGTGTAGGCATGGACTGGAGAGGGTCAGAAGAGAAAGGATCGTACCTAGAAATGAGAGCAGCGTGGTCCAAAGCAATGCTGAAAATGGCAAGTTTTGATGATTTATAATTGAAATCCGAGACAGTTGAACGCATAACATGCTTTAGTATTACAGCATACGCAGGAGATGCTTTTTTTACAACAGAAGAGCTTTCACAAGTATCTGCTTTTATGTACATAAGCAGAGAGAAGAGAAGATCTTTCCTTTCTTTCAAAGAATCAGGCAAAGCAGTTTCAGCCACTAACGAGTCCACCGTACCGTAGCTTTTGGTGTAAAAAATTGTGGCTAATTTATCGGCAAAAGAATCGCCATCTTCTTTAATACCCACAGGAGTTTTGGGTTTCTTGCCAAGCCAGCAGCGGCAGAGCTGAGTCAATGATTGTGGTAATTCAATATCAGTCTCAGTCATCAAGTATTTGACGAGAACCTGTGGATCTTGAAGCTGGTGCACATACTGCTGTATAACCACAGAGAAGTATTCCAAAACTTGTGACTTTGTTTTGTCGTCTAGTGTAGGTATGACTTCCAAGCTTCCAAGAATTAGCCTGGAGAATGACAAGTTCACATTTGAGATTGATATTTCCACGTTGTCTTTGACAAGAAGTTCGACCGGGTACTGCAGCAGTGTGCGAGCAAAATCAAAGTACTCATCTGCAGTGGCATTGCTTGTGATAACCACAACTTTATCAGAGAAGTGTTCCAAAGAGGCGATCGTGAGCACGATCGATGAGCACAGGAAATCAAGGCACTCAGAACCACGGTGTGCCAGCTCCTCTAACCACAATTGAATGTTTGATTCGCATTGGTCTGAAAATCCATAATTGACGAGAGAAGATTCTATGTGTTCTAATAGAGGAGTTAATATTTTCTCTTGTCTGGCATGTTCATCTTTTACAACACTTCCAGACTCGAGATAAATTTTGAAGAGCATTTTGAAGCTGCTGAAAAGCTCAGATTGAGTTGAAGAGTCTTTGGCTAATGCAAATGCGTCAAACTTGCTTTGTAAAGACGAGGCTAACTGCATGCAAGCAATCAGCAAAGGCAACCTTTGGTCTTCCTTCCAGTCTTTGAGCTGCCTGACTTGTTCCAGCATTTGGTCAGGTTTGACGATCTTCTGAAGCTCGGACGGTTGGAACCGAGAATACAGGGCTAGAAATTTGACAATAACTAGCAGTGCCTCGGACATGTTTTCCACTTCAGGTCCGCTCATGATCTCATTCCAGACATCAACGACAAACTGCAGATCTGGAATGGCTTCCTCAACAAATGCAATGAGGATGTTTGTCAATTTGTTGGCAGGGGCGCGTGAGGATTCTCTCTGAATGGCTTTCAAGATTCTGTTTCCCATAACAAGAACACTGAGCATCAGGCTCAAACCACAGCCTTTAAGTTTGACATCTTGAGAGGCGTGATGTAACATTAATGAGACAAAGTAACCAGACACAGGAACTGGTAGAAGAAACCTCACCATAGCGTCTATAGAGCGGTGAGCAAGTGCCTCGACATTTGTGCGTTCAATCAGTTCTTCATACATCTTCACAAAACCCATGAAATATTTGTCTGGGCCAATGATAAGTTGAGTTCTCATTGACTTGGCGTAGAGTACCCGGACGTCTGGACAAGCAACAAGAGCCTCCATGATGAGGGATCTGTAGCGGCTATCAACATAGCTTGAAACTGGAAGCTGAGTGATTATATCCAACACATGACCATTGTGTGGTTTGTAGTCCATGGTCGCACGCACTGCTATGCCATGGTTGTATGAAGAGCAAAGCGTTTTCAAAAATTCACACTGAGCATCAATGATTTTTTCTCTTCTAGCAAGAAGTTGTTCTACATCTCCTTCAAAGTCATTTTCGTCATCATTGTCATCATCTTCATCTAGAGCAGAATTTTTGTTCTTCTTTGGTCCAGTCCATTTATTGAGTTTGAGGATTGGCACTAGAGTGAGTCTATTGAAGAGATGTACTTTGACACCCCCCTTTATTTTAGGGTTGAGGAGAATTTTCTCATGCAAGGCTTTGATGATGGCAATCACTCGCTCGCACGGGTCAAAGTTCAAGCCTTTGAAAATCAGTGGCAGCGCTCCTGTAAAAAGAAGAAACTTCAAAACATGCACATCCACTACAGTTCATTAAATATTACATCTAAATACTGATTGATCTTCAAGACTCCTAACAGTTCAGTCCACTGATTATCTTCAAGGAGAAATACTCCAAGGAAAAAATATCAGCTTTGTTATCACCATAATCAACTGACAATATCTTGTCATTTTTAATTTACCTTGAGGGTTCATCTAATTTAGGGTAATTTTATACTGTGACTATGTTGCTCGACTTCTTATTGAGCCACTCCTACTAAATACCAATTTATTATCTTTCTGTGAAAATAAGAACATAAAGACTTTGTGCAAAATTTTAGGGAGCAGTAAAAGCACATCGGTAAAAATGAAGATATTATACCTGCCAATATTTTAAATAAGTTTTACAGCTCCTTTCTATAATTTTTTTCAACTTTGCATTTCACACACATGAAAATTGCATGTCTAAAAATATCAACTAGATGTTGAAAACCCCAAAATTTAGCACTGCATTTAGTTTTTATTACTACAAAGAAATAAACTGATTAGCATAATAGATCTAACCAACATAATAGAAGTTCTAGCAGAATTGAAACTGAGCTCTCAGAATTTCTTAATAAAGTTGATTAGCTGCAGAGCATATACAATTTCCAAAGCTGGGTTTTTAGACAATGTTATGGTTGATGAATGCCTATCAATTAGCTCAAGTTAAAATAAACTCAATGAAAAATTCAATAAATGTTTCAAATTAAAATATCATTCCTCATCATCCACACTGCTCCATTAGAAGATGAAAAGAAAAAAGTTGATGCCTATTTCAGAACGAATTAACCAAAGCCACTTTTTCCAAAAAATACAACAAAATAGTTTTATATAATATTATCAGATTTAATGCATGAATTTATCCAAGATCCATAGAGAATACATTGAAGGAGCTTGTGAGGAAACACACACAAGCATTGTTTGAAAGACCACTCAACAAAAAGCAATACACAGGTTGCAGTGGATGCTATTTCCATTCAAGTAACCATGACAAACCTGATCTGAAGAAGCACTCGGTGAGCTGGGTGTTCTGCAGGTTGAGTATAGCAGTGTAGAGGTAGACACACCATGACCGAGCATCGATGGGAACATCAGGATCTCTCTGCTCAGCAGCAACTTCCATGAGGGACCACTGCATCGAGTCGATGACGATGTTGGCACTCTCTTCACCAGCCATCACGGATGCTACAAAAAAATACATGTCAATCAGTCATGCTAATGAAATTTCTGTTAAGGTAGTGCAATGTTATTCACTAATTTTTGCAAGAGAGCCACTTTGGTTAAATGCATTGATCAAGAGAAACAGCTACTCAAAGTTATCATATATTATTTAAATTACACATTAATTAATTAGTTTATATATTTTTGAGAGCAGGGAATCGTATCATTGCGAGCCGCCATTGGCTCACTAGCCGCACAATGAATACCACTGAGTTAGTGCATGAAAAAGAACTCTACATAATTATAAATATTTCTACCATAATTTTCAAATTAACACAGCAGTAATGAACTACTTCCAGTAATGGGAATGTTTAGACTTGGGTTTGAATCATTGATTGAAAATTTATCTAATTCAAACAGACAAACCAAAATCCAAACTCAGTACTAACCTGTGATGCATCGCAGAACAGAGCCAGAACACTTCAGCTCAAAAACAGCAGAGAAATACTTGCTGTAGTTTACAAACAGCATCTTTGTAATACCTTCCACATGTGTTAGTTTGTCAGGGCATTCTGTCAGTATCCTGCACATCAATTCTTTCAAGTTAAATGGCCAGGAATGGAAGAAATTAAAAATAGACAATAATAGACTGAGCAGAAAAGATCATATTGCACACAAAATTCCAGCCCATAGTTAAAAATTGCAATTGAATATCGGGCTATTTTATTCCAGCGCACAACAAACTGTATAAATAATATATCTTTTTTCACCAGTTATACCATGAAAATATTATTCCAGGAAAGTATCAAGTCATATATTTTTATTCAAAATACTCATACTGCATTCGAATTTATGCATTATGAAATATTTAAAAAAATCATGTTCAACCTATGCATTAATAACAAGATATATTTTTTTATGCTGCAAAAAGAAAAATTTACCTAAACAAATAAGTAAATAAGAAAGACCATCTCTAGACTAAGACTTTTGCAAATGAATTCCAAAATCAGGAAAGTTTGCGCACCACCGAAGTGAATTACTCACGAGAACAGAACATTTCCAATGGCATCAAACACAGCCTGGCACATGGCTTTGCCAAAGGCTTTCTTTCTGTTGAGGATGGCAAATATGGGCTGGCAGTCCGGGGTGAGCTGCAGGAGCTCTTGGACGGCCTTGGCACGGCTGTCCGGGGCCGAGTCCCAGAAGTGGTTGAACCATTGCAGAGCTGGGAACAGTGGAATCTCATGTGTTAACATACAAAGCTTACACTACACTATCACACTTTTCACTGGAAATTAGATGAAAATACAACAATCAAGATAAAGAGACCGAAGACACAACACAAATTATGATTCCACGTGTTTATTCATTTCCTAAAAATGCACACAAAAGGAAAAATTTATGGGTAGCATAACTGTGCACCTCAGAGCCTGATATATGAAGATAGTTTATAGCTAATATTTCCTCAACAATCATACAGAGAAATGAAGTCTTCTGTTTAACGTGATTTTTTTAACACAATCCTAATGGTTCGATATCATTTTTGAATATTATGTAACTCTGAGTTATAGAACCTGTTAACAAACATGTAATTGCAAAGATATAACCTTCATTGCTATGAATACAATACATGCAAAACATTTATAATATTTTCCAAGTTATATTTTCTAAATTTTCCCAAAAATCCTTCCTGAATTTTTGCCTCTACCATTTAGCAACAATAATAATATTATTCCAAGTATATTGACTGGATTAGGATTTAATGTCATTTTTCATTGATTCAATATTGTAAAGTTCAATGCAAGGACCCAAACTCTAAACATTTTCAACAAATTACACTGTATATGATTGAAATTCATTCAATTCTGATAAATATCATTGGCACAGTTTTTCAAAAATGTTAAGTGCCCTGACTTTTGCCCTCAAGTTTGCATTACAACAGCTCACTCAGCAAAATTCTTTTTCAATACTGGTAAAGCAACTTTAAGCCCTTCATAATTTGCCCTTCATAATTTTGAGCATGCAATATGGTTTTTCACTGCAAAAGCAAAACTGTGATGTGACATCCTAAAGCTGTCTTAGATAGGATTCTGTTTTGTAGGAATATTTTCTTAAAAAACTTTATGAAATGTAATACGCAATTGATACAATCTAAATCAGTTTTTGTGCAAAATTTCATTTTATTCTCTTCAATCTTTCTCTGTTTAGTTTGTACTTATTTTGTTTAACTGAGGCTTTTAACTAATGACTGTTTTGCTTTCAAAAAATATTTTTTCAAATATGTACCTGTGAAACTACCACTAAATGCCTTAATAATATCATTTTGCTTTAAAAAATATTTTAAAATACTGCAACCATATAGTTTATTTTATTAAAACAGGATTTTAGCAACAAGATTGTCTACTAAATTAACACTGCTATAAATATATAAAAATAATGGAGTAATTAAAATGTACCTTATATTACTGTAGAGACAGTAACAAGCATGAAAATTTATGTAAAAAAAACTTTTTTACACTTTATCATTTACTGAATGGATCAAAATAGGTTTTGGTCAATTTTTACTTTCATGCGCTTACAGAATTCTAAAATATAGTTCCCGATGATCACTAAAGGAACACATTTAAGAACATTTTACAGGATTGACATTTTAATTGCTGATGCATTATGTTTGAGTTAGCAGATTTTAAAGTTATAAGAACATCATATTTGAAAGTGAAGAAACAAACACGTAAATATGCTATAATACGGCATTGATGCAACGATAGGCAAAGTTAGGTTAGGACAAGTTAGATTAATAAAATATATTAACCTAAATAATCTTAAAGAACTTAACATAGCCATACCAAGGCTGATGTTCTTCCACCAAAAATCTGTGCGTGTTCCAACAATGCGGCAAAGATGCAACTGACTATATAATGTTATTCATACCTGAACAATATTAATGTTATATCTCAAAAATTATGTATTAGCAAGCAAAATGTCATTCAAGTAACACGTCTTTAAACGTGTTCTTTCATCAATTCTTGGGAACTGAAATTACTAAAATTTTTGAGCGCATTAAAGTAAAAATAGACCTAAGTTTCTAACATGTACATCAGAGCAAATATCAACTTATTCATTTATGAAAAATAGTGTTGCACTAAATGTATCACTTTTCCCACAATACAAGGTGTGGAAAGAAGCATTGGAAAGATATTTTCTCTTCTTCAATTGTAATTTAACACTTTAAGTGCAACGTGACCCAATGGTGGTCATTAAGGAGGTTTTCAAAATGCTGCTGAGCAACCAGAACTCACTGACTCAATGTTCATAAATACCTAATGAAAACTAAATAAAGGCATGATCTATTTAGTGTTCCTTATTTTCGAATTAGATCTCTAAAACAAATTCTAATGTGAGTTGGACATTGAACTTCAGTTTAACCCGCCGCACTTAACATGTTGATGCAGTACACAGGTCTATTAATTTAATAAAATAAAATATAAAAAATCATATCACCATTGGAATTGATAACTATTTCTAGATGGCTCTAATTCATGCATTTAAAACAAGAAACCAAAACTACTGGCAAAACTTTCACACACTAAACAATTATTCAGAGGTTTACTCACCTTCAAGGAAGTCTGAACTCAAAACTTTCTTCACAAACTCAGATATCTCCATTGGTACTATTTCAACATAGCATCAAGCAAAATGATCATAACTGAAAAAGAGTCAGTGTACATAAATCACATAAAATAATTACAATCTTCTACACTAGTACTTTAAAAATGATTCATTTCTACTTATAGGAGTCTCCAAATTGAAAAACTTCCTTTTCCACTATAGAATACATTATATATGAATTTAATTCACAACAAAATTTTTAAAGAATTGTTTTCATTTTTTTTTGTATCTAATGAGCTTTTTTTATGCTGAAAAGATAGGAAGCAGAACAAAATAATTTAAGCTAACTAAAAATACAATCTAATTAATGCTTGGGATTTTTAAAATCATTTTTTACACAAGAGTTGAATGTTGATGTTTTGCTTAATCAATTGCAGTCTAAGTGATAAAGATTGAAAATGCTAATTTTGCTAGGTAGACCTATCCTACAAAAAATTGATTTTCATCTTTTACTACCAATGATTACTATTCAAGCTATATATTAAAGAATATTTATAACAGGAATAAAGATTTTAACTTAGGCACTTATACACTGTAATAAACTTTGGCTCAGGGTCTCGCATTTTTTTTATGTATGTAAACACAATCACATTCTATTTCAACAAAAAAGCCCAACTAATATTCAGCCGGAACCTAGTACCTTCCTCATGGCAGTGAATAATTTTAATGCATACAATAATTGTCATCGCCTTGATAAGACTTTAATTGTTTATTTACTGCATTTCTTAACTAGATGTTTCCTTGTTATTTTTACTTCTCCGCAAACATGAATTAGTTTTCAAAGTTTTTTCATCATGAAGCACTTCTATTTCAGTTATTTTTCCGACATGCAAGTTGAAAAAGTACTTTCTTCGTAATTTTATTTCAGCAACCAATTTCCACAGTCACCATTGCTTTACTTTTAAACTAACGACACATTTTTTTACATAATTATAAATCCTATTTTCTCAAAACATTAAGTTTTCTTACAGGAATCATTCGACACAATTTATTCAAATGAAAACTCTACTATCAAACACAGCGTAGATTCACCAGACCTTGTTCTTGGTTTGGGGGTTACTGGAGCTTCGAAGGCTGGTCCATGTAGCTCCACGTCAAAAGGGGGGTTTCTTTCTTGCTCTGG
>JACJUY010011412.1:0-25555 GCA_014220935.1 Platorchestia sp. MABIK
TGTCACGAAAAAGATATCTCAAAGTCTGCCCGAAGCGTGTTGCAGCCTGGGGGAGAACACTACAACATTTTCCAAAAATAAACTCCCTTCTCGCAGATTTCCATCTCTCTCTCTTCAATGTGTATCAGTTTGAACAAACATAAAGCACGAGGGAAAGGGAAAAAGCACTAGCGAAAGGGCTGAATTCTTTAACGCAAAAGTGTCAGTGTTATCAGCTTTCATGTGCAAAGTGCGTCGAAACTTAACGCAGTTAAACGCGTAATAAAAATATGCAAAGTCGTAATAATGTAATTAGCATGCATTTTACAACCCCACCGCAATGAAAGCCTTGCCACCCAGAATGACTTGCACTACGTGACTGTGAATGTATGACAGAGATTGCGGGGTGATCCAGTCTCATGGAACTTCAATTAGCGGCATCCCATCAATCTTGGAGCCCGTGATGCCTTGGGAGGCCGGCCACTCCGTGCGTCTCGGAGTGCACCCCCTCCGTGCTTCTCGGAGTGCACCCCCTCCGTGCTTCTCGGAGTGCACCCATTCCGTGAGTCTCGGAGTGCACCCATTCCGTGAGTCTCGGAGTGCACCCCCTCCGTGAGTCTCGGAGTGCACCCCCTCCGTGAGTCTCGGAGTGCACCCCCTCCGTGAGTCTCGAAGAGCACCTCATCGCGGTGAGGAGGCGATCCAAATCGTTGCTGCTGCTGGAGACTTGCGCTGTTAGTTCAGTTTGCGGTATTAGTCGCCAGTCATAATTAACTGGCAACTAATTATAAAACTGGCCGCCAGGACTTCCTACAGAGTTAAATGGTCGATAATGTTGATGGAGTGCTGGCTAAGTGCCCTACTCTAATAGCAATTGTCGATTGATTCAAAAAATTGCGAACTTAATTACATCGCGTGTTAGGAAACCCAAACTAGACTTCTAATATCCAAGATTAATCATTAAATTTAAATAGGTATATCATCCTAAAATTTAAATAAAACACTAAAAATCGAACATAAAGAGCTCAAGTTCTCAATGGCCATAATAAAGCGAATCGAAGAGAGGTCGATCATTCTTGTAAGTAGTTTCCGTCTTTATAAAGTTCAAGACAAGATGTGATGTACTTTGAAGTTTTCTACCCAGATCATACTCGAAACATCACTCGAAATATTTCCACATGGCGAGGCTACTCTGTTTTCTTGCGTCGTGTCACAATACCTGCTTGTCTCTTAAGCGTTTACCCGACGTTTCCCCGAAACCTTGAGGCAGAAAGAGAAGTTCGTCAACTGAGCGAAAAAAAAAACGAATTAACAAATATAGACTTTCAGGAAACAGATTTTTCAACATCAAGTCCACCTGGAAGTAATCCAGGTGTTCTCAAGTTCAATTAGATTTTCTTGGCATGTAGTAACTTTTTTCCAAACTTGTTTATTCTCACACTTAATTATAAACAGCATTTTTAAGTGCTAAGTGCGAAACTCGGAGTGCCTTAAAATTACAAGAAAATTCCTAGCGCCTTCTTTAAATGAGTCATATATTCTAATTTTCATTAAATCAATTTAATATGTGAAGTTTTTAGAAAAGTACAATTTTTCTCATTACGTGTTAATTTTCGAGGACAAAATTGGACAAGTTGTTTTACTGAATAACTATTAAAAATTAATGAAAAATAGTCAGAAAGATTCTTTTGCAGAAGCTTTTAATAACTTTTACGGTTCCTTTCATAAGAAACTTGGAAACAAAAGTGACGGGACGAATGGAAATCATGCCTATTGAGACCAGTTATTTTTACTAAATCAAATCTAGTGAAACATTTTAGCTTTTGATTAATTTCATTTCCACACGTACCCCGTCCTTTGGTTTCAAGTTTCTAATGAACATTCCACTGCAAAAATTGACTTTCCAGACTACGTTTGATGCTCGTACATTTGTGTCTGTAAAGAGCAGATCTCTTGAGGAGACAGATATGGGCAATAAGTTTAAGTTTGTTAGCTATGTCTATCCCATAACTCTGGAACTGGTATTCTCAAGAGGGGAAGGATACTGTTATTTTTACTATGTCATCGATAAGCCTTTCGGACTTCATCTCTTTTCTTGTTTTTCCTCTTCCTACCTCGCTGTTTCTATGCGCAGGGCATCCTTCAGGGGAACATACTTTGAGCATAGATTCCCAATTTTCTTCAATCCATAGTAAATGGTTCTTTTTCATCGCTCGCTTGACATCGCCTTTAATGGAGCTAGAGATTTATAAACTAACTAACATAATAGTACAAAACCATAAGTACTTCGTGCTTTTGTAGTTTTTCATTTCATTTCGTAGCAATTCAGTTCCATCATCGTTGCTTTTCTTGCCCAAATAATAGTGACTAAAAATTAGGCGAGCACGAAATTAGCAGCAGGGGGACAGGAAACTGAACTCGAAAGGGAAATACCCAGAATTAGTCACTAAAAAAGGAAGTTTAGAGACTTGCGCTCTTTACGCAAACTAATGCAGGTGATTTCTGGGTAATTATGAATCCCATTTCAGGAGGGGTCGAGAATAGACTTCCATAACCTTAAGGAATGAAATTCTACGTAGAGCCATCACTTTTAAACAACCAAGAAAAAATACGCGTGGAAGAAGGGAATTTTTTTCATAATGGGGAAATGATTTCTCTCTTCAGGATATTTTTGAAATAGCTGCAAATGTGTGATCATTTTTTTATATCTTTATTCCTCTGACAGATTTTTGAAGCTTGATTTTTATGTAAAGCATATAATCCGAGCAGCAAATGAGAGAAACTGCAGTGAATTACTTGAGTAGAAAGTGTATTCGTACCTTAAAGAAATCCCTATTTCTGAGGCCAGTATTTTTATTAATCCCTCTTCGTTCACCTTCTTCTTTGAAATTAAATCTGAGTGATCACAGTTGGGATGCTGAAACGCTAGAGCCTACCACTCGAGGCAAAGAATAAGGACGCCCTACCGATCGACACTTTGTTGTTGCGTGCGCGAGTCCCAAAAAAGTGTTTGGGATTGAATTTGGAGCCTTTATTGAAGCTTTCCGGAGAATAAATCGAATTTCGGTGCTGGTCCATCTTCAATGTCAATCTAATTCGGGATTATCACTTGTTGGTTCCGAGGAAGATTAGATTCGAACTTGATTCGCCGTAAGTGCCGAAGTGAATGATGCAACTTGAGTCGTTGAAATAATGAACACTGGCTGCATTTCATTCAGGGATAAATGGAATCTTTCATGTTTGAAATTGAATATGCATTCCAAAAACACAAGAAAAAAGACCTATGTGACTTGGAAACTTCATTGATCCCCACCTGAATCGTAGTAAATTTTGTCGCTCCGCTCGTATAACCAAGTCCTGTAGTTCACTATAACTGGAACATTTTATTCTGCAGAATTATGAGAGGCCCCAGTTTTGTATTCGTGCTTCACGGGCAACATTGCTGCACTCAGCTTTCGAATTAAATGTTATCTGCGTGGAAAAATGATCAATTATACTTCGTTTCTCTTGCAATCACAATTATCTAAGTACGTCTATCATGAGCTTATTGATATTATTCAATATTTGCAATTGTTTTCTGTCGTAAAAATCAGCTATTGTTTAGTGATTTTAAGAATTTATATTTTTTATGTGGGTTAGCAGCGTTGTTACCTTTATACTTACTGTAAATTGATTTGAAATTTCTATCAGCTGAAGTCATCAAGTGATTAAGGTATTCATGTGATTTAAAAAGCAAATATATGTGTATAAGACTACCCCGGAGCACAGCGAACTGACACTGAACGATGTTGCGGTTGATGTTGTGATGAACTTCAGAAGTGCATTACGCATCTCCTTCCTCAATCAGACATTAAGGTACAAAAATTAAAGGTACCACTCAATCGCGAGTCAAATTTCCTTGTTGTGAAACTCATTTAACATTCGTCGCTACAAGCTATTCCCATTCTTTTCGTTCAGCGTTTTTACAGCAGTTGTATTCTTCAATCAACATAGGATTCCCTCTAAAATGTTCAGAACATCAATAACCCACTGCACAAAATTTCTAATTTGGGTCAAAATTATATTTGAGACGTACTATGCATATATCAGAACATTTTCAGCACTTAAGTGGATGTAAAATATTTAATGCCCATAAAAATGAGAAGTAGAGAGAAATTTTTCATTCGGTGCGACCCTGGAATAACCCGAGCAGAGGGACGACGGCAATTCAAATGCAGGACCGACTCATTTGGCGGACGTTACGACATCATCAGTTGAGCACCGCAGCTGCGATAACAGCTGCCCCCTTCAACTCAGACGTTTTGTGCTTGTGCATCGAACTAGGAATCGGTGAGCACGGACAGTTGTTTTCGCTGTGCTGCCTGCAAACGAAACCTTCATCCCATCCACCGCATGGTGTCGCCGTATGTTTATCCTTCTCTCCATGGAGGCTTGCCTAATTTTATATTCTCGTACCTCTGCACTAACACGAACACAAATCTATTCAGAAAGCACTATGTTCTTGTGCAACCACACTTTTTTCAATTTTCTAACAACCATATCCAATACCACTCTCATACTACTTCCTCTCTTTACAGAAAAACCTCTTTCACACGACTGCATTCATCTACTTCTTATTCAGAATATGTTGCACATGCTTAACGCCTTCCTGGTTCAGATAGCGCTGGATTGTGCGATTGCTCACGCTAGTTCCCTAAGCATTTTTAGTAGCATGGTACAATGTTACTTCTTCTCACAGCCACGCCCGCAATCTCGCTGCTGCCTTCGTGCGTAAATGTCCAGTCGTCTCGCATTAGGGACAGTGGTATTTTAGCTGCGCTCTCACTCACTGCGCCCTCTGTTTCTGGTTTCCTGTCTTTTGTTCCCGCGAAATTCTTTATGCTCTGATTCATTTTTCTTTGATATCATGTGTCGTTTTATTCCGAGATTATTCTCGATGACTTTCGCTCGTTGTTCTCCAGTCAGTAGAAAAAAGAAGTTCTTTTTCTCCCGTACGGACATTGTGTTTTTCCTGCGAGTCCCGAGAGACCTGGTGGCAGAGCTCGGAATGTTCAGGATCGTGAGTATTTTATCATTTGATCTTGCTATAGAAATGAGCTCTCGTTTATGGACTCATAAAAATGCAATATTCGGCAAATGTGCTTCTCAATGCCATCGTGCGTATGCCAGGGCAGCAGCGTGCACCACTGTGCAGTCTCCTGGCGCCTTTTATTGCAGTTTGAGAATCATAATAACATGAGAACCAAAAGTCTTCGGTGCTCACAAAATCTGTTGTCTTGCCTTCCTAGTGCGAGTGGCTAGATCGTGCCTTCCGAGATCATGAACTGTCGGTTTGTTTTCATGCAACTTCAATGTTGGTATTCCTACGGTTGGCTTATTCATCTAATTCATTACTGCCCTCTATGCCGGAACTTTTACCATAAACCGAAACCTGAGCTCAACTCTACTGAAACCGACTCTGTAATGCACGTCGAAAGAAAGGCGTGTGTGACAATTTCCAGTGTGAGTGTTTTAACTTTTGAGGGCCCTTGGTTGAAATTGAATCATGTAATATTTTCCTCTGTATTATGAGCATTTTCTGTGCATGAGTCATTCGATGTGACGGTGAGCAGTCAGCTACGGAACACTAAAATTCAGCTTGAATTGTTCTCAATCACCTGCGTCCCCAGGAGGAATACTGTTAGGGTACCTCACTTATAGATAGGTCTTCGGAGCTTCAATCTGTCGTGGTCACTTTATTCTTTCCAGTTTTCATGCCTTCTTCGTTATCTTTTACCTTTCTCTCTTTTTCTCCCCTCAGGGGGGAAATAACTATGGTATTTATGGCAATTAGCGCCAACAGCAGAAAGATATTAGGTTTTACGGTAAAAGTTAGATAGGTATTTTGCTTGAAATAGACTCAAATTTTTGACTTGTAACGGACCGTTTTTTTCGGTTCACTGCTGTAATTTTATCAGCAGCTATTACTTTCTTCTCCTACTATTTATCTTGCTTCATAAATTTCTTTCAATCATGATTTTCTTACGAGCAATATACTGTGACCACACAGTGCTTGGATTTCCTTTTCCGTCAAAACCACACCAAAAGTTGGTTTCCTTTTTCGTTTCTTGGATACACCTTTGTTTTGGTTAGGGAGACTTATTCTACCTCATCAGATCTGTCTTCCTTTTCCTTCTTAATTTGTTGCCATGCTTAGAGTCTCCTGGGTCGGAATGTACCCTGTGCTCCGTCCTTCCTACAGTCCACACGTCTATTCGCTCTCCTGGATCGCCTTTGACGTGGTGATGTGACGGGACAGTCGTAAACCAACTAATGTTCCCTCTGGTCAGAAATAGTTCGTCCATATCAATGTTGAAGTTGATCGGAAATAGTTGCTCCTAATCAATAATTACAATTGTAAACCTTTTACAAAGAATACTTGCAAAACTACTGGTTGTAACGAAAAGATAAACTTTATTATGTATTTCAGTACATGAAATTGATAATGTATAAACATCAATGAATAACATTTTTATTTAAGGTAAATAACAAAAGACATTTTAATCAAAAACATGAAATTGATAGTGTATCAGCAGAAGAAACATATTTGCCACTATATTTACTCAATACGTGTTAATTTGATCTTACACTTTTCTCAGATCTGAATTTAATTTTGAAGAATTCCTATTCTTTCTAGTTATACTTTTGACAGATGTTGAAGTGTGTAATTGTTGCTACCGTCAGCTAAATAATCTTGTTTCGTTGACTTGTGCAAATAAAAGAAAATGTTGTTCATTGTTAATCTCTGTAATTCCTCAAAGCTATCTGTCGCTGCCTGAATTAATTCATCACCGTTACGTGGTGCTTTTTGATGTTGAAGTGAATGGATTGAATTGAAATGAAATGAAATGAAATGAAAAAGGTCTCTCAAGAAGTGCCTGCGATATTGCTCTTCCCTCAGAATCAGTCATATCTTTTGTCTGTCGGTGTTATGTGCACTTTCTAATAGTATCATCTTTATTTGCTATATCCTGCAGGTAATTTAAGATCTTTCAAATATAAGAAAAAGGAAAAAGACCAACTTTTATTAACCTTTTTCATATTACTTATTAAAGGCTAAAATTTGTGTTCAACACTGTGTACGATTTTCTACTGTGCTCAAAACAGAAGTGCGTTAGAAGACACTAAAATGCGGCAGTTTTCTTCTTGTGTACCAAATATTTCCGACCGGAAGGAGTGCAAATTAATCATTTGCGTCGGTGAACTGCGTCAAAATATAAAGTACGGCAAATAGCCAGACAACTTGACTTCTGTTGATTCTGTTGTCAGAGCATTCCGGTGGTCAACTCGTCTCCGTAAAAATGAATTCTAAAAATACGGCAAACGTTAGTATTTTATTTTTTTAAATAAAATTAGCTGTATAAATTACACAAATGTCCGAACGACGACTGCACATGTCTGGTATTATCCATTCCATGCGGAAAACACAAATCATCATCCATAACCTGAGGCAAGAGGATTTTATAGAAATATGCAGGTAAAAATTCTAAAACACTTGCTAATGAGTTCAAAATGGTCTTTTGTCTAACTATTCACAGATGTACATTAATTTCACTTAACACGCAACTGATATTCTTGTAAAGCCAGTTAATGTGTCTGGGTAACGTGTGACCGTTTATCATGTGACCGTTTACCATGTGTCCGTTTATCATGTGTCCAGTTGTCATGAGACCGTTTATCATTTGAGCGTTTATCATTTGACCGTTTATCATGTCACCGTTTATCATGTGTCCGGTTAACGGGTTAGCACTTATCCTGTGCCCGGCCACGTATGTGTGTGTATATATATATATATATATATATATATATATATATATATATATATATATATATATATATATATATGTCAGGTTAACATGTGTCCTGGTTAACACTGTGCAGTTACCTCGAGTCCAGTTAACATGCATCCGGAGATATGGGTCCAGTTGTTCGGAATTTCCAAGTAATTCAAATCAGAGCGCAAGTTACGGAATTGAAGTTGGTTGTTCGAGAGTCTCTAAGTCAGGGTCGACCCCTGCGTATCGTGCGGCTAACTTTATAACTTTACTGTGGAGGAGAACCTTGATGTCGGTGCGGGGTAAATTGATGCGAACTGAACGATGCAAAGATAGATACTTATAGCTTAAATTAGCGGTTATATGTGTCTTCAGATGTGAATTTTAAATTTTTTATTCGTTTTTGTTTATTTCGCAATTGCTGTTTTTTCAAATAAGATTTCAACGCATTTTTTAAATGCAGGTTTGCTTTCATGATGTTCAAGTAATTTTTATGCATACTTTTTATGTGCGAACTTCAACTATTATTTTCATTTCGTATTTAGTGTATCAAGCAACTTTACCGAAAATTATATTTTTATTCGAGCGAGCATTTTAATTAGAATTCTTGCCCGTAGCACTTTGATGAGTTTTTCAGGAAGTAATTATAACTTAAATTACTCGCTGTTTTTTGAACGCAGGTACTACGGTAAAACCTAGGCTTCGTGTGAGATGTGCATAATGTTCTACGTCAAACTTCTGTTACTTTCAAATCTGCATAAATCATTACATTCTCAAGTAAAAGCATTCCAAATTAGTGAGTGAAGAACTGAAAATATCTCGAAAGTTACCTTGCCGTGTAGTTAGCCATTCATTGCCACTTCACACGGTGTAAACAAAGTAAAAATAGCAGGGATTCTTACGAATCCGCTGATGAAAGTATAATACTTCTTATCCAGTAACGTTTTACTCATGCTTGATTCAAGTTAGGAGTTTCCCCAGTTTTCGAAACCTTATTTTCTTTCAATTTTATCCCCAGTTTTTGTCACTGAGGGATCTCATCTGTGATAAAAATTACAGTAAAATAAGGTACGATGTTCTCATCCTCTCAAAGAGTTAATTTGACGAAAGTACATCAGATGATCATCAAAGAGAAATAAAACAAACAATTGATAATTCACGAAAAGACTCTTCAAGACATTTCAACTCAGTCTGATAATGAGTTCACGATCCTTCCTCTCAATATGTGTGCTGCCAAGGCCAAGATTCAGGATCATTTCTACAAGTTCTGATTGGGGAAAAGGCCAATAATCTATAACGTTCCGAGATTGATAGTTAATGGTACATTCTTTTACTCAGTATTTACTAACAAAAAATGAAAACTTAGCTAAGTTAAAGATAAAAAAGGGCGAAAGCGGAACAAAGACAGCAGAGACGTAAATCTAAGGAGTAGCGGCTGCAAACGGGCGAGCACGACGACAGTTTACGCAAGCGACGAGGTGATTAGTTGGCACAACAGAAAACATTAAAAAGAAGCAGCTCTAGCGTGGCTACACTGAGGCAGAGAAGACGTTTGGCCTGCAGGTGAAGCACCCGTATAGCACTGGTACTGAGTCGCCTTTGTCCAGAGGAGAACAGGAGGGAAAGGAAAGCTCAGACGTGGGAGTGGTTTACTTGTGAAACTAACATGACACAGTGATAACTTGACACAAGTCTAACAAACACAGGCTAAGTTAACACAAGTACAACAAACACAGGGCTAGCAGACGCAAGGTTAAACAAACACAGGGCTAAGTTAACACAAGTACAACAAACACAGCGCTAGCAGACGCAAGGTTAATAAACTCGGGGCTAACAGACGCAAAGCTTAGGGCTACCAGTTCATACTCGCTAGAACAACAGATCCAATTAATTGTTGTAAGACATGCTGTAGTTTTCCAGGGTCCTATAAGAAGCGATGTTGAGGAATAAGGAAAAACCACAAATTGAATTGCCATCGAAGCAACAAAAGAAGGAAGAATTTGGACAAAACGTAAATAATCACACTGAGGAATAAGCCTTTGATGATGTTTTGTTCCCGGTCGCAACAAAATGGAATTCTCGATGAGAAAATCTACAGTATGCACCTTGCAAGCGTTTAGTGTCAAGGATATCGGATGCCTTTGAAACTCTGTCGCTCCTTCACATACACGATAAACATTCAAACAAACGCTTAACAACTTACGCTAGAACGTTCATTTATCGTCGTTTTCATTGTATTTTTTGACTTTTTACACCCTACGTTCGATTATTTGCATTAATGATCTTAAAGGTACTATTAATCAGGAAGACAACCAGTGTCACGTTCCCTGGAAAAAGATAAGCTCGCTTGAGACTGCTTTGGAAGTAATTGCTTCCCTAGTAGAGCGTCGTCGATCCTTCTCGTCGACCAGAACGGCTCGTTTTTTCTTGGATCGAGCAGGACTTGGAGACTCGTCGAATTTATTGGCTGTTCTTGGTAACGATTTTTGATAGGTGATAAATGCAGCTTTTGTAATAGTGAAACAAGAATTACGATCTGATCGTTCCATTGTGATTCATGACATCGTTTCTTGTCCCGTTATGGTTCAATAATCGTACTTTCCAGGCGATAAGGGAGGCATTGAATCTCGGTCTTTTGCATAGGAATATTTATGCTTTCACATCATCGGCAATCTTATTTTACGTGTTTCTTTAAGAAATTACAGATTTTCTTTTTAACGCGTTATCAGCAAGAAGAATTATTGTTAGTTGAAGGGAACATTTCATTAATATGAGAGAATGGCTTCTCCATAGATTCGGTTTGTCTTCCGCCGGCCGCTGTGACGATATGTCTAAAAGCCAAAGTAGCATCGGGTGCTCATTGGAGTTATGTCTCATATTCATTAAGAAATAAAGTGTTCGTTTGAGCGTCTGGTCTGCATTTCCAATTGTGGGCTTTCTTGTTATTATTGAGATGCAATAGTTAGAATACGGATTGCCAAATTCATCGGTGAGTCTTCATTGGGGATGCCAACATGTATTTATGCAAAATTATTTGTATTGGTGAATTTATAGGAGCATGAGCATGGACGAGAATGAAATGTTTGGTAGAGTTGCATTTGGTGTTACTTGCTTCTTGTTTAGAATTCCTGCCAACCGTAAGCCTTTGCGAAAGATAGTGAAATATTATAAGTAACCACCGTAGAGTTTCAAGCAATAATCCAATTTCTGAATATCTGCGGTCTATAAATGCGGAATTTAAGTCACCGAAATAATTATAATTTTCAATGCCAATTTATGATAACAGCCCAATATCTATTATTTTTCAAGGGTGATAAACGAACACCTAACATAGCCCACCCTAGTCTAACTTAACTTGAACCTATCGTCTGTGTTATAACATTAAACAAATCGTGAGAAGCTATAGATTTGTTAACAAATGAAAGTTATAGATTTGTGAAAAGCTATAGATTTCGGCATCTGGCATGCGCGTCACACACACACACGTAGACAGCCTCCTTAGTTAAATTTTGGATTTAGGTTTAAAGATGTCCTCCTCGAGGGACCCGTACTCGAGGGACCTCCTACTCGAGGTCCCCCTCGAGGGACCCCTACTCACCGGAATAAGACAGGCGGCAATCCTTGCACTAGGAATACCAGCATTTAGGATGTATTAAATAGCACATGGTGAAAATTAGGCCTGAACTCATTCACAGCATCAAATTCCAAATTGGATCATTTAAGCCTATTTTTTCCTCAGCAAATATACTCATTTTAAGACCCTTTTAATCTTTTCGATGTGTTTTCATTTCACATTCGTGCGACTCCGAAAAATTTCCTCCATTTCAAAATTAAATGGATTACGCATTCAGATACGTTGCCAACTACAGAAGCAATATCATAACGTTCGATCAAAGATGCTTTCAGGGATAGTTTTGTCACAATTTTGTCAAGTTTACACTCAACGCTTGAATTCATTTCTAGCACAACAAGGTGAGCTCGCAGCACATGGCGCGCTCAAAAGGCTGAACCTTTTAGCCCTGAAATGCATTCTAATCGCAATTCAAGTCACCTAGAATTCGCTTTTTACGGCCCCCATGAGTTTGCATTTCAAGCTGTTTTTGCCGCGCTGCCACGAGCCTGGGAGAACTTCGATGGCAAGAGACGCGTTTAAACTTTTTGGTGTCATCTCCAGCTACCAAAGAAATACTTCTTCAAAGAGTCGTCAGACGAAGTGTTTCTCTGAAATGCTCCAGATCTCATTTCCCTCAATTTGTGGTTTCCCTTCAGGTCTGCCAGAAACAATTTCATTTGCATTCTATTCGAGGAGGAAGTGTTTTCGTCAGCGTTGTTGCGCTGAGTGTGCAGTTTCTAGTCTTGGAGTCAAAAACTCTCATCTTGATCACGTTTTCATCTTGTTGAGTGTGGAATGAGTTCTCGAAAAAAATTTGAAGTGGAAAACTGTCAAGAAAACTGGATCAAGAAAAATTTGGGTCGTGCATGGGATGGCTTTAAATTTAATTTAGAGTTAATTACATTCTATTGTTAGGGCGAATGCTCAAATTCAAATTACATTTTGTTACCTAATGTCAACTTTTTGTTCTTGCTGGTCACTCACGTTCATCTTGAATTGCTCAAAACCGAAATGAAAAGGCGATTTCTGAAACGATGATTATTGAGCCGAAAATAGTCATCAATTAAGTGAACTTCATACGGGGTTAACTTTTACACAGGAAATATTGTTTGGATTTTCCACGTGTTAAAGACGCAATTAACGATTTGGTTTTAGAGAGAAATCTTTGCTTTTATCTCTCATAGCCGTTTGCTATTGAGATCAACTTCTTTCACACAAAGAATTTCTCGCTAATGGGTTTTAAAATTTTCCAAAATAAAAGGAAGACGAGCAATAGGCAAATGGGGGGCACTATTTGAAAGTCGTGAAAACAAGCCTTCTCAGATTTCTCATCATTAACAATAATAATGATTAAATCTGTTCACAAAATGCATGCTAATTCGCTTTTGACTATTCTAATCCCTTGCTTTAGTGCTCCGAGAAACGTATCATCAATCAACATTTGTGAATTCATTTTCGGAGAGAAGAGCTCTATTTTATGGAGATTTTTATCTAACATGAAAGTCTAACTCGCTATCTCGTCATGTCGTCCTAAACTCAAACATACGACGAGTCCTTGGTCGCCTAAACTCGATTTTTTGTATCAGTAGTTCATAACTCGTGGGTTCAGACACTGCGTTGTTTTAGTTGGCTCCCCTTTGATGATAAGCCTCATTTCTGGCATTGCCATTTGATGTTCTGAATGCACCAGAGTTAGCTCTTCGCTCCCAGTAAAGCTGTTTCGTCACACACAAGTCAGCTACAGCTCACTTTGCTCGTCAACACGCGTGCGGCACGTAAACACATGTCTGCTACGACGCTAACTTCGTGTTTAACACAAGTCAGTTACATCACTAACTTGCCTGCAAGCACACTAATTATGTGATTGGCTCTTTGTCAATTTTTGGGATCGGTAATGCGTTGAAAACATTCGGAAAGCTTTATACAGAATTCCAGCGTGTTTCAAGTTTAATTTCCAGAGAATGAAGAACAGGGTCTCTAATGTCAGAGGTCACTCACCTCCATAACATAAGGGCGCTTTCCCGTCTTGAGCAGCGCTGTATTTGCAGCATCAGCAAACACTCACGGAGTTGAGCCATAATGGCAAAGACTGTTCGTAAACAGATAACCTCCGTCGGATCATGATACCTCGGTCATTATGCACAGCTATGCTATACATTTTACATCACTATCAAGCACCGGCATTAAGCTAATGCGTAAGTCAACACTCATGGGCAACGCAGGTTTGTTTTTGTGAAGTTAATAAAATGACACTTTTCGTAAGCTAACTTCCAATACTAATTGTTTTTTCAATCGATTGCGCGAAAAGCCTCTTGAAACAAAGCTGCCAGAGAAAATTTAATCCAGTGTATCATATCATACGCAAACAATACCGTTTTTCAACGCAACCTCGATAAAGGCAGAACCTTGACAAATGTGAACTTCAAGTTTTGTTTCCTCGATCTCAAATTAACGAGGGCAAAGTATGAATGATAATTGGGTTACTGAAGTATCTTGAAGAGTTGAATTGGGCATTCTAAAAAATTCGTGGGTTGAGGTTAACAACTATTAACTTAGTTTGAGTTTGTAAAAACCTGTTAAAACACTGAAGTCCAGCCTCCTACAAGCGGTCTAATGGAGTGGTGCATGGATTAATGACAGGCCTTAAGCCTCCCTCCCTCCTCCGCCACACTGCGCCTCCTCCCTCCCTCTCCGCTTCGTACTGCTATCACCCAGACTCAAATTCGCCCTCAAAATCATTACGCAACCCAGTTTAACTGAAAATAAGTGAATTTTCATCTCGCCCAGGATAATCTACACGAGTTCTCAAATTCGTTCAAAAACTGTAGTTAACCAGGGGTGGAGTTCACTGAGTCACCTCTCACCCCACCAAAAATGTCAAGTCGATCTTGAAATGTACGCCATAATCTTGCGTTGACATCAGCATGTAGGGATATGAATAAATATCAATTGTTTCCAGGTATTCATACCTTGATTAAAGCTTCTTATTACTTTAAAACTTTGGAGTAATTTTTTATTCTTACAATGAGGGGTTCGCATTATACGATATCTGTGTCGGATCGGTTTTGTTTCACAAAAAAATATTTGTGCGTGTTGCTGGTTTTCAGATTTGTTACGTCTTGCTACACAGACACTGAGGCACAGTTCAGTCATTTAGGTTGCGAAAGAGGCACCACTTTCACTGTCACCGGAAGGAGAAATTTGAAAACTTTTCTCTAATTTTGATGGTGAATTCCTCCTCTATCGAAAATGTTTCTCTTAAATTTGTACGTTGGAAAACCCGAGTATCTTAATCTAAAATACTCTTCCGGTGGCTTACAACAATTCCCCCTCGATAGACATGTGATTCCTTACTCAGTGTGACGTGTTATTTCGTAGAGCATTGTACTTCCTTGCTTGTATCCATCGATGTCGTGTAGGCTCTGATTTGCTTGCGTTTGCTGGGCAGGTCCCGTGCACTTCTCTCCTTGTAAACCTTTTCAAGTTTCTCATGTTGCGCTCGTTGGAGCCTCTTCATTTCATATGGGATTCATAAACTATAAATGAAAGTGATTACGATGAGTATTCTTCTCAGAACCGACGGCAAACAAGCGTCACTGTCTATCCTGTTTCAACATAGATCAATGTTTGCACCAGCAGCCCCTGACAAAGAAGTCACAGCGCTCGTTTGATGGTTTTTAGCGATATGAAAACTTCTGTAATCCTGCATGTGTCCATTGTTTCTGTTGTTTGCTGCGTTTTAGCTCCATTTGTTGGATACTTTGCATCACAATCCGAGAAATTTTACATCACTGTCTACAATGACACTCGTATATCTATTTATATCTATGGCAGCATTGCGTAAAGTAAATTTCGCTATCTATATATCGTTGTGCTAATGTAAATCTTGTCTTCTCTTACAACCCCGCATAGACAAGTTTAGAAATACAACAATGCGCAAGTTTTGTACATTGCATTAGTTTGCAGAATTTCTATTTTGAAACGCATTTGCCTAAAAGAATGGTTGATATTTTAAATAGACGAGATGACGCTGTAGTTATTTATGTATGTGAACGTGGGACCTCGGGACGACAACGCAAAATGGAGTTTATGGACTGCGCTTTCATGATGAGAGAATTGCAGCGCAGAGGCCAGTTGGTCGGTCGGTGGGCTCATACTGCCAGAAAAGTTATACGAAAAATACTTTGTCAAGAAGTAGCATGTCGAAAAATGTAAATGAGAATGAGAAATTAATATTAGGATGAAAAGTGTAATATGGTTGACGTATGTGTACTGAGCAACCATAAAGTCTCTTAATGCCGTGTCAGTGTTCAGGGATGTGTACATCTGAATGAAATTACTTCATGTGAATTGTTCCGGTGTTCTAGTTCAGCGGATTTATTGAAGTGTTTTATATTTAAGCGAAGCCTCATGCCATGTTCTTGTCTGGGTATTTTAAAAGATCGATTTCTAGATAGTTTCGAATACTAGATCGCGCAGATTGAGTCGTACATAAATAAATCATTCTTTATTGTAAGTAGCGAAGGCAGTCGGGAGTATCCAAAGCTGAACGTAGTTCTGCGGTATTGAGGACATTACTAAATGTGAGCATATTCATGTAATTACTGCAGGTTCCAGGATATTTCAGTTCTACTCCTTCTGATGCTAATGTACTTTACACACATCGCCTGTAGCACCATGAAGGTATGACCAATCTAGGTGTTGAGTGTGCAGTGCTCTCTCATGGTCAGCGCGGTGGTTATTGTTATCACTGTTCATACAAGTTAATGTGTCACTCTTCACTGTTCTAACGATACTTGAATGTAATAAAAGTAGCAGTACTTCCCTCTGACCTCAGGTTAATCCCCAAACAACTTACTGTAATGATACCCTAAGCACTGAGCTTACAGTTGGACCGTATGAGTAATCATTTTTATCCCAAAACACAAAATTGATGATGAATCTCGAAGCACTCTGCCCTGCTGTTTTTCAATCGCGTTGCGCCTCAGGGTTACTGTGCCTGCTAAAACGCACTGCTGACGCTGGCTGTGCACATCACTTCACACCACCGCTGCTGCTGCTGCTGACGCTGGCTGTGCACATCACTTTACACCACCGCTGCTGCTGACGCAGGCAATGCAAATGAATTTTTTATTGTTCAGTGTTGCGGCTTTGTGTCGGCCTAGCCGTTTTGTGAGCCGCAAAAATCAAATTGTGATTGTTTCCCTCGACCCGAGCTCTGTCAATCAACTGCCGGAGTCCGCTGACAGCTATTAGTGGGACAACAAGCGACTTGATTGAATTCCCATCATCAAAAACAATTTGTTGAAATCAAACCTCCGACATATCGTTGACTGCAGAGTTCGATCCGGTTCTTTTCATTTTTTATTTCAGTAAATTGACTCACACAATATCATAAAGTGTTGGTTTTATATGACCGCAATTTGCGATACAATTTTTACTCCTTGTGTGCCTCCAGAGTTAGGGTAGAATTATAGAGTTATTCCAACAGGTATTTTAGTTTGATGTCTTAAAACTGTTCCACGTTAACATACAGAAGACTTGATTAACTGTCGCTCCTCTCATAGTCCGTAGTTCTTGATTTGTTTGCTACTGCCCACCTCAGGAGATATTACTGTTGTACCTATGGGGATTAGCGCTCCCAAAGAGAAAATCTGAGGTCCCGATCAGAAGGTTACGTAGGTTTTCATTTCTTCAAAATAGAAAAAGTTGATTGTTTGTCTCGATCCAATTTTTTTCGGTTCACTATTCTGTTTTTGAGCAGCTACTAATTTTTTTAACTTTATCTTGTTTAACAAACTTATTTCCATACTTACTGTTTCTATGCTCAGGAGATCTGGTGAGGGAACGAACCTCGTTAAATATATTTTCCGTTTCTTATGCTCCATACTAAATGGCGGCTTCCTCCTTCCTCTCTTTGTAACACTTTTTGTGATTGAGAAGGCTTAACACGTTGACTGCGATACGACCCATCGGTTGGTCGTGCTTAAGTTCTTCCTGTTGCGAAATGACCCATTGATGGGTCGTTTGGAAAAGTTTTTACAATCTTTCAAACTTAATGGTATTCGATAGACCCAGTTAATGTTTGGTATGTATAAAATTGCTAATCACTTTTGAACTGAAATTTGAGTTGAACATTTAACTTCAGTCTAACCCTCGCATTTAACGCGCTTAATAAAGTTGAATGGTTTAAACTTGGCTACTGCTGTAAAAAAAAACACCTCAGTGACTCGCATTATGAGCAAACACTCTTGCACCGACAGCTCGCACAGCACCGTGAGACCAGTGTACGGCATGGTAGTCATGGTGTACAGTGAGGTGCTGTAAACTACACACCACTGAAGGTTTAATGTGTCAAACCACGGTGTAGTTCAATATGCCAGTGTGCTGTTGGGTTCAGTGTTCGCAGTACTCCGGTTAGTGCTGGCTAGCCTGGAATTGGCCTAGTGCTATTTGAAGTCTTGTTTGCTTTGGTCCAATATTTTCGTGTGCGAGGTCATTTTCATGGGCGAGGTAATTCAGGGAAAATTGTACTTTCCCATTCTCATCATTGTTCTACTAACGACAATTTTTCATCGAAATCAGTCATTTGTATTTTTTTCTGTCTCGAATTATAAAATTTCATTTGTCATGTCTACAATGCACCTGCTTCTAAAAGAACAATTGGCTTCATGTTTTGCTGGAGTCTTCTACCAATTTTACATGTTAATCATTGAAGCCAAGACCAGGTTGAAATGAATTTTAGAATACCAATGTCCTCTTATTAAACTGACAAGTTCTGCCCCAGTGCGCTACTTGACCATATTTCATTATTGTTTCTTCATCCGATTTGGAGTTTTCCAATAAGAGAAATTAAATTCTCTGAGCAAAATTTGTTCTCTCGATGGAGTGTAATCAAATTAAAAATGATTCAGTCGTTCATTAAATAACTCTATAGGCTTTGTATCAGCTCATCCTAATTCCCCCAGTACTGAAAAACTGAACACCAAATGCATTTTTCTTGAGGCACTCGAATATTTGATAACTACTCAGGCTTCCAAGGGACTGAAATTCTAACTCTTAGCTCGCTCTACTAGCAGAACGAAACTCCAGTGGTGAAACTTTTGTTCAACGCCAAATCTGATAACTATTTGTAACAGTTCAACCTACTCTCACTAATGCTTCCTGAAACTTTTCCGCCTAGGTAGCGACTGATCTATTTCCAATGCTTTTGTACTTCCTATCTATGTTAGAATTTAAGCATATGACAAAAAGGGCTCTTTTGATTTCTATTATTTCTATGGTATAATACGTTCGCTGCGTTTGCGCGGTTGCTACGGTCGGTTTGGCTAGGTTGGAAGTAGCAGAATTGAAAAGCCGTCTTTATTGCTTGATGAGATTTTAATCGGCATTTCTGGAGTTTAACTAACCCGCGCCTAATTTTTTTTATTTATAGGACAATTTGTGTGGATCTACCACAGTATATGTAAAATTTAATTTGGAGCACATTTTATTATTTATAACTTTCTTCTTTATTTTTCAGAAAAAAGAAACATCATGTGCGTTAGTAGATTAGAATGTCTTGAGCATTTATTGAATTGTGAAGTGTCGCTATTAGCGTATTTGCAGTATTACAATTTGATTCTGTATTTGTGAAGGAAAGGACAATAATCGATTTTCTAATTTTTGCTGCCTAAACATAGTTAATTGAATCTAAATAAACAACTTTTCTTTTATGCACTTTTGGGGGCAAATGAGTATTTACCGAGTTATAGCGGTATGTTAGTTTTCGTCTCTGATGACGAATGCGCTCGAAAAACAGCTACTAATCGATTTTCGAATTTTATTGCTTGAATCACGGTAAAAACATCGAAATAAACTACTTTTCTTCCATACACTTTTTGCGGCAAATGAGTATTTTACGAGTTAGAGCGGTAGGTTTAGTTGTTGCGCGATTGAGCTGTTTAGAGTACGTTCGGGTACTTGTAATTTATTATTTGCCGACCCCGCGGAGCCTGAACCCACTTCTAAGATCTTTTAGTTAATAACACAATAGAAATTATCACCCGAAAATAACGAGTTATAGCGGTATGTTAACTTTCGTCTTAGATGGCGAAATGCCCTCGATCATTCGAGCGCGTCGAAAGGGAGAGTCCACTGTAGTGTTGCCATCCGACGCGCTCGATGAATTGCTTCCCGCTTCAAACACTAGAGTTGAGGCAACTAATTTACCGCTATAATTCGTTAAATACTCATTTGCCCCCGAAAGTGCATAGGCTCAAAATTGTTTATTTTGATCTAATTAACTGTGTTTAGGCAGCAAAAAGTAGAAAATCGATTATTGTCCTCTCCTTCACATTTACCGTTGATTCTGACTAATGTGATTTGTGTAAAATGTGGCTCCCCCATGCAATTTAATGCGTCGGCTTTAAAATTTCGGTGTTCCAAATATTTTCTTTTACGGAAGTGTAATACTTTTGTTTCCGCAAGGAGGAAGAGCTTTTTTGAGGGAACCAATCTTCCGATCCCACAAATTTTGAAACTTATTTATTTTTATTTGTACTTGGAACTTCCCATGACTGTGATCTGTGATCAATTGCATCTAGATGGTCATACAGTTGTTGATTGGCTTAATTTAATTAGGGTGGTTTTCGTTGTTTCTTCCAGTTTAGGTTAGGTTAAGTTTAGTTTTTTCAAATATGGTCCGATTCTAATGAAACTTGCAGACTTTATATACAATTAAATTTAAAACGCATTTCATTCGTGGTATTTTTCGAGCTTTCGTGATATTTTCGAAAAAATTATGGGGTAGTTATACTCCAGATATTCCTTTTAATCTTTCTTAAAAGAAGCGGAAAAAATATAATTACATAATGCCATTTTAACTTGTACGCCTTAGTCTAATTTAAATAAAGCTAGTGAAATAATTTGTATGCTGTTCATTGATACTGGTGCGAATAGGAGCTTTTTACCTTGTGGTACACATACGTACTAATACGCAGTCAGCGTGTTAAAATCTGAGCTGTTGTAACTGAAGTTCTTTTATAAATGGGCATTTGTAGAACTGGCATAGTCCGCCCCCCTAAGGCTCGAGGGTGCTAGTAAACAATAACTGATACGGTTCTTTTGTGTACGACGAGTGCCCTGCCTGGCGTGGCTCTAAATGTAATTAGTTCATTGAACCAGCCTTCATACGGTGAGAAGGCTGATAATTTTGGTCGTCACTTGTTTGGACGTGCTGTATATGAGAGAAGTTTTTCTTCACGAGAGCCGTTCGGGTTCCTTCGCGTTGAAAAGAAGTGGTGTTTGGAACTGCTTCGTTGCCGAGCGTGAATTTTCCCATTTCACGATGAATTTTTCAGTATTAAAACATTCTCAGGGAAATCTAACCACATTGAAAAAAAAATCGGTGAAAGCTACAGAGGCTTATTATAAACTTGCTTTCACAGCAGCTAAATTGTGCTCCTTCTTTGGTGATGAGAGAATCTGCAGATTTCAATTCTTAAAGGCAAAATAAGCTGACCAAATTAATTCAGTGGATTTTCCATTTCTATGGAGAAACGCCGAGCAGAAGCTGAAAGTACACCTAATAATACACATGTTGTGATTAATTGCAAGCTTAAAATGTATGTTTCTGTTTCACCCTAATTACGGCTAACATGATCCAAAGTTATTGGTTGGTGTTTGAATAGTTTATACTCAGCCCATGCAGTGAAATGCTTGTATCTAACCGAGCAGCTTGTATTTATGTCTTAGCTGAACCTCATGATAATCACGTTTTCAAAGACTCTAACAATATTTTTAAGCAAATTTCTATGGACATGTTCGTAAGAGAAGAGCAAAAGCAGCATCTGTAAGGGTTGAAAATGCTTGCCAGTTGACTTGACTACCGCTGATATTTCTTTTCAACAACTTCCAAGACAACTTCCGAAACATCGATGCGCTACGTACAAAACTGAAAATGAATTACTTCTCAGTTTGAAAACCAGCATTTCTGGCGAGCCATTTATTACTAAGCGTGCGAACGCATTTCATGTGCAAGAAATGATGTCCCTTTCATTTTCAAATTCTTCAAATCCGGCGATTTGTAGGAGCTCGATCAGCCGGCCGCAGGGCAACGCTGTAAACTGGCGACTCTGCGGTGTTGTGGGACAGCCGTGTGTGATAAACTCTAAGAACGAAGAATTTTGAGGCGAGTCAGCGATTTTTTGCTGTGCTGAAGAAAATTGGGGAGGCAGCGACGCTAATACGGACATGCCGAGCCAGATGAGCTGCGGGTCCACCGGCTCCCAACACCGCAATTTTGGCCGTAATTTGATGCAAGATGTGCCTAAATTTCCCCACAATTTCATGGTCCAGATACGCTGGGTGTCCCTAGAATAAAGCGATCTTTAATAGATTACTGCTGCGTGCGTGCGTTTTCTATCATTCACGTAGGGTTTTTTTAGTGTTAGTGTGACCAATGAGGGTTTAAGTTTTAGTTACGATTGAATTTTGTTTTTGATTGACTTAGTGTTTGCTAAGATTAGGAAAATTTATTTCATTGATCTAATTACGTTAAAAAAGATTAGGGAAATTTAATGAGTAGAGAACTAGTTGGTTGCGTCTAAAAAGAAGCGATCATATTATTGATGTAGCCTTAATAAAAATTTGTGATTATTGCTACTGTAATGCCGTTGCGCTTGTGATTTTTCCATGCTTAAAGAAAGAGATGAAGGGAATGTAAAATATAAGTTCAGCTAGATACCACATTACGATTTCACTTTTCATTGAAAACGCTTGGTCACTGTTTCTGTCAAGTTGACGTACTTATTAAGAATTCAGTCCGAAACTTTCAGTTTATTTGATCATTTTTAATAAAAATGATTTTACATGTAGCGATTTTCACCTTGCTTTTTATTTTCAAGCTTAGAAGCATCTACGCTGGAGTTATTTTAGATTAAATTTCAGAGACGCAACTGGCAAACATTGTTTTAGTATCTCTGTTGAAACTGCGCACGAAAAAGCTATGCCACGTTGTTTAAATGAGAAGAAATAACTGCACAGAACCCCTCAGTGTGTATAGCGTAGGCAATAGTTTTAGGTTAGTTAGGTTTGTCTATTCTACGCTAAGGGGACTGGTGCTCGCAGGAGAGGTGCTCTTAGGTTGCCTCAGCCAGAGCTAAGCCATAGACTTCGTGTATTGGGTCCTCTTTTAATTTCATGATTTTCTCAGGTACTCTTGTTAAAATTTTGTGTCTTTTTTACTAGTTTATAATGGGCAGTGATGTTAGTTGGTGCAGAACAAATCGATCAAAAAGTTATCGTATTTTTCCTGTGTTCATGAATGTTTAAATTAAATTAACTACAGTGTAAGTGTAGTGTAAGCAGTGGGGCCCTCGAAGCGACCTTCAATGTAAAACATGCATCGTGATTTTGGTAGTGTTATTTCCGTGTATGGGTCCGTCCGTCAGAATGTTGCTTTTGCCTGTTGGATTGACGGAACACTACCAAGAAATTAAGCGGTTTCATAGCTACAACTTGTAGCTATGATGCTATCGTAGGTGAACGGGAAATTATGGTTGTGTTGAAATACATTAGGATAGGATAGGCTGGGATGTGTCATGGAAGGTTAAGTTAGGTTAAATAAATAGTTAGGGTAAGTTTGATAGGGATAGTTTAGGTAAAGATTGATCAGATTAGAAAGGGTTGTATCAGCATAGGATACGATACAATAGGATAGGATGGGGTTTCTCATGGAGGTCGCGAAATAGCGAATAGATTCAAGTTATTTAAGTTTGTGTGTGTACGATACTGTGGGGACTGGTGCCCCCCAGATGGGAAACCATTTGGTTTCCTCAGCAATAAATAGGCTTACAAGACTCCTGTCTTTCATGCCTTCTTTGCGTCTTTCCGTTTTCATGCCTTCTTTGCGTCTTTCCGGTTCCACGCCTTCGTTGTGTCTTTCCGTTTTCATGCCTTCTTCGCTTTCTCTTCATTTTTTCTTCCTCTTCTTTCCTGTTTGTTCTTCCTTCTCTTCTTCGCGAATAGAAACTTGGTTTTTCTATTCGCGAGGCATCGTGTCTGAGAAGAACACACCTTGTGCATAGATTCCTCGTTTCTTACAGTCCATACGAAATGGTCTCTTGGGATCTCCTTTGTTGAAGTGAGGGAGTCTCAAGTTAACTAATATAATAATGGGAAAGATTAGATAGCTTATATACAAATACTTGAATGGTTTAAGTTAGAATCAAGTAATTATATGGGTTAAATCTGCATAGGCTGAATCAGGATAGATTAAATGAGTTTAACCATGCGTTAAGTTAGGATGGTTAAAATTGGGAAGGAATTGGTCAGGATGGGTTGAACCCGAATGGGTTAAACTAGATGGGTTGGATTGGGATAGATGAGGTTTAAGGGGAGCTACAACCCTGTACTTGACATTTTTCAAATTTCACTGTTCCCGTTTCTAATGCATCTAGAGGAACGAAAATGCATACAGATATGTAAAATTGAATTCTGAACACATTTTTTTCTTTACAAATTTTTTTTTCGCAATAGAAAAAAGGTATTGTGCGAACATAAGAAAAAATAAATATACTTCAGCAAAAATTTTCCCACTCTACAATTTTTTACGTAAAAGTGCGATTGTGGTCTCATTCGACACGAAAGGACTGTAGGAACCTCGTAACGAATGATTTTTTTTAATTTTGAACAAGAAAAAAAGTTATTGTTACAATGTTCAACAATTGCGATTTCCTATTGCGAAAATCGACAATTTTCACAGAAGCAAATGTGTTCAGAATTCAATTTTACATATCTGTATTCACTTTCGTTCACCTAGTTGCAATATGAATGTGTAAGCTGAGAAAAGAGAAACAAATCTTGGATTTGCGTGGGGAATAAATTTTTGGACATATGTAACAATAAATTTTTATAATTCAAAATTCAAAAAATCCTTCGTTACGAGGTTCCTACAGTCCTTCCGCGTCGAATGAGACCACAATCGCGCTTCTACGTACAAAATTGTAGAGTGGGAAAAGTTTTGCGCAAGTATATGTATTTTTTCTTATGTTCGCACAATAACTTTTTCCAATTGCGAAAATCTAAAATTTGTATAGAAGAAAATGTGTTCAGAATTCAATTTTACGAGTACATTTCTGTATGCAATTTCGTTCCTCTAGATGCAATAGAAACGTGAACAGTGAAATTTGAAAAATTCGGGAAATTATGTTAGGTACAGGGTAGTAGATCCCCTTAAATAGAATTAGTGAAGATGGGTTGGGTAAGGATGGGTTGGGATGACATGGAATGGATTGGAATAAAATGGGATGAAATGATTTAGGTGTAGACACTTCACAAAATTTTTGGCTGGCATTTGGTTAAATAAAAGGTAGATTAGGTTACAACGTTAGGTTAGGATCCAACACACTAAGGTAGGATATAAGTATTCAAAGACATCTTGAATCTCACTTCCTATCAAAATACTAGTCGTGTGAGACCATCAAGTCACATCATGCCTCATACATGTCTGGTCCAAATAATGTGATTTACCATAGGTCACATAACCGATCTTCAGTCTGTTCATAACCGTTTTATCGAATATATTACTTGTTAAATGAAACCGATTTGACCTATATTGTAAAATACAGCATTAAATGTCAATTATTACAGTGATCAGTCTATTGCGAAACTAGGTTAAGTGAACTAGGTTAAACATTATTGTACACCTTAGAATAATGTGATGGTAGGATGCCCTAGAAGTCGCTGAACTTGTTCGGGCCCACAGGTAGCTATTCTCAAGTTTGACCATTGTACTAGCCTTAAGAATCATTCTACCTCTGTATCACCTGTGGTAAATAAATTGTTTAAAATAACATGCTAAGTTAGGATATAACATGCTAAGTTCGGATATAACATGCTAAGTTCGGATATAACATGCTAAGTTCGGATACAACATGCTAAGTTCGGATACAACATGCTAAGTTCGGATACAACATGCTAAGTTAGGGTATAACATGCTAAGTTCGGATATAACATGCTAAGTTCGGATATAACATTCTAAGTTCGGATATGACATGCTAAGTTCGGATATGACATGCTAAGTTCGGATATGACATGCTAAGTTCGGATATAACATGCTAAGTTCGGATATAACATGCTAAGTTCGGATATAACATGCTAAGTTCGG
>JACJUY010011415.1:0-18896 GCA_014220935.1 Platorchestia sp. MABIK
GGTCCGGAGGTGCTCTGGAACGGATGCGTTTGTAGTCTAGAGGCAGCTTTTCTCAGGTCTTGTGGAGGTCCGCGGCTTGCCGCTGGGATCACCACATAACCTTTGGCTCAGGACCTCACATAGTCCCACCTGATACTAATTCCCATAGATACAATAGTTGTGTCCTCCTGAGGAACCATCGTTGGAAGAACACCACGAGTGTTTTTCCAAAGAGGAAACTTTGTTCTAGCTTTGAATCACATGGTAAGAAGAACTGAATGCGAGTGTGAATATAAGCTCAGGCCCAAGAAGCACACTCACTTGTTGGCCTGCTGAGCCACCTTGACTACCTCGAATGGGTTCACCAGGATCGCCTCCGTCACGCCAGACCCCAGACCCGCCACAAAGTAAGTCTGACACACGGGGTGCACAAAACAAAAAATAAAATCCTCCAAAATTTCAAATCTTTGGAGTGTCAACTGAAACTCGTAGTACAAAACGCATTGACAAAAATGGTCAACTCAAAAAAGGTTTCAAATTTTTGGGTGCTCAACTTGGGTGAAAAAATATAGAGACAATGAACATGCCAAATTCATTTTAGAAGGTAAAAAAATCTCCACTGCCTGGATTGAGATGCAATCAAGAAATTAAATTTGTTTAGTAGAAAATGTCTCAAGAGGAGCAAGCATCATATAACTTGTCTATCATAACCATAGCATTGTGTGCACTTACAAGGTCACGTTCAAAATCATTTGAGTATTGATTATTGAATAAATATCAAAGCATCTCCAATTTTTAGATGAGTTTGCTCCATTACTTTTTTGTTGTGAGTATTGAAGGTTTGGTGAGTTGGTGTCATCAGCTAAACATTCCTCCATGTTCAATGACTTCTTAGAGAGCAAAATGTGCTGAGAGTAACCATCATTTACAGTTTTGACGATGTGTGAGCTTATGAAACCAATCATTTCGTTTTACTACACAGCTCCGGTTGTCTCACAAATCGGAACCAACACAGAGTAAGCGGTACATAAAGGTAATTCTTCAACATTTTCAAATTTGTTTTCAGACTCCCTCATAGAGGAAACAGAAATTGAGGCTATGACTCTGTTCCAACTCTACACACTTTGCAAACATGATTTATTTCCTAAGATTGTAATATATGGATGCCACAGCACATTAAAAACATATTTTACAATCTTAGGATATAAATCATGCTTGCAAAGTGTGTAGAGTTGGAACAGATTCACATCCTCAATTTTTGTTTGAATTAACAGATCAACAGCTGGCTGTGTTTGATTATTCTCAACTCATTAAGAAATATGCTCACCATCAAAAAAGCTTGTGCTATTCAAGTAAACACCTAGATTGAAATAACTATAGTTTCTTGATCGTTGCTCTTAAATTTTGTATATTTTATTGTATAAGAAATAGCAGCCACAATCCAGCAGCTTCAGGTATCAAGTCAAGTCTCATACAACAGAGAGGGAAGATTTTCTTAAATGTGCAACAACAGCAGCAGCAGCACACAGCTGTGCAGTAAAAGGAGCATGTGCACAACAACACAGCATGGTATAAGCAAGCATTACTAGCACACGAATTAAAAACACTGCAGAAAACAGCACATGTACGTAAAAATTTGTACATGCATGGGGAACAAGATACTATTTTAATGAATGCATACATTGAAAAATAATGAACTCAAAAACCTAAGAAATTGTGAATTGTGCAAAATTAATGAGAGGGAAAAATGAAGTATAGCATTCATGATGATAAAGTATCTACAGTAGGTAAAATAATTCTAACTGAAAGAAAGACATGCAAAGGTATTTTCTGAACAAGTGGTTCTTCACCAGTCGTAGAAAATAGTGATGTACCAATGTATCGGTATCAGTATCGGCAAGTATCGGTCATTTTACTGGTATCGGTAAAATCCGGCCGATACTTTCCCATAATACGTATTTTATCATAAAAATGAAAGTCATAAATCATAAAAGTAAAAGTATAAGCAAATAAAGAGCCTATTCATCCCTAGTAAATTAGTTCGCTAACTGTTGAAATTACAGCGTTTAATCAAGCCCGCTAAGTGAATTTATATCTTTGAATTCCCAATGAGTCACATACGGTCAGCGAGAGCTATGTTCCATGAATAGTTAAACACAGTAGCGACATAAAATTATTATACTTTTACAACCAAAAACCTATTTAGTTTGACCCAATTTCCATTTTTCAAAGTATATGACAGGCTAACAAACATCATACAAATTAAATAAAGATGAAGGTGCATTTTAAAGTTTTTGTACATTTAATAAAGAAGTTGCTAAAAATTCCATTTTAATTTAGCTTGTAAATCGTCGAATATTACGAAGCTAATAATTTTTTTTAATTTAGCATGTAAATCGCCGTACATTACGAATCTTGCATTTTCCTTCTATTTTAAGACGTTTGAAAAATTCACGAACAATCTCATAGTTGGTTGCGTGTTTGCGGATCTTTTCGGTTTTGGGGCCTATAGAATTTTAATGTTTTCTTTTCGCCAAAGTATGTATTTTGGTGTGAAAAACACGAAAATTATAATCATTTTGTGGACAAATTATTCGATAAGTGTTCCTAACCTAACCAAGGGTTTAATTTCAAACACCTCACTGTTAATCATAGTGAAAACTTGGTGGATCCTGCAACAGGTGCACACACTCAAATGATTGAGAGTGCATGGCATAGTCTAAAAGTGAAAAAAACGTCAGGGAGGCACTCACCGACAAATGATAGATTCCTGTCTGTGTGAGTTTGCGTGGCAAAAACGGACCGAGAAATGGCAGTTTTTTCATAAAATATTAATGCATATGAGCTTAATAAATTATTTCTTCACAAAATGGTTTTCATTTTTGAGTTGTTCACACCAAAATACATACTTTGGCAAAAAAACATAAAAATTCGATAGGCCTCCAAACCGAAAAGAGCAGTGTTTGCTTCTGCACATTGTGTGTTAGTACATACATATACTGCTTGCATTCACGCTGCTTTTTCTGAGACTAAATGCTACATTATATTACTATTTTAGGCCTGTAAATGGGGAAAAATTTCATTTACAATTAAATTTAGTCGCATAATAACCTCAGTTGGCAAAAAAAGATTGCTAAACAGTGAATACTTATTTGTTCATACATGCTAATTACGGTATCACACAACAATAGAGCGGAAAGATGACGCAACCGAAAAACTTTGTGAGGGAAACGAATCAAACTATGACACTGGACTGCAGTGTTGCCAACTTAGCATTAAAGTACGAATCTATCACCTAGCAGGAAAAATAGCATTAAAATGCAAAATCTGGCATTTTACAGGGCGATTTTACCATTATATTAAATTTAATCATTTTCAATTGCCTTTTAGCATCTATTTGTTGACTCACGGTTACTCAACGACTCGTTGAAGTTTCGTCCAAACCTAGTTGAAATTTTGTCCAAGCCTAGTTGAAGTTTCGTCCAAACCTAGTCGAAGTTTCGTCCAAACCTAGTTGAAGTTTTGTCCAAACCTAGTTGAAGTTTTGTCCAAACCTAGTTGAAGTTTCGTCCAAACCTTGTTCGATTGTTTTGGTCCACTTTTGGAACCAGTTGCTATCAGAGCTAGTCTACATTACGTTGAAATACGATTAGAAACACTTATCTATCGAAAGGATTTCAGTTCGTTTTTTATAACTATATAGTTAGCAGAGCAAGAGCAGTTTTATTATTCATAGTCAAAAACCTTATTGTCAATATTGTTATATTATTAGATATATTAGTGAATATTTTTATTAAAACACCCATGTAGGGCTTATAATGGTTTTATTTTAATATAATTTTAAAATTATCGGTATCGGTAGTAGTATCGGTCAAAGGATCGGTATTTCCAAGTATCGGTATCGGCCAAAAATGGGTATCGGTATCGGTCAAAAAAATTGTATCGGTACATCACTAATAGAAAATATTCAGTCCAAAAACCTTGGAAGTAGAGCATCCTTGGTGAAGAGAGATGCTTTGAAGAAACTCAAAATGAGAGATGATCTTGGATACATATTTGTTTCTACCTTGGCTATATATGTAGAATAAAACGAGCCATAGGCAAATTATGAGTTCAATTTTGATGACAATTTCTAAGCTAATTTCATTGCACTAAAATGATTAAGCCGCACTATGGAAAGAGGAAACACCTGTGCTGGGCTTGTGTACCAACAAGCCTAACTTTGAAACATTTTTTCTTGATTTCACCGTTCTTCTTCTTGAGTCACCTGCAGATTAAGAACGCAAACGAGTTACACCAAAAAATTCCAGACTCTGCAGGCTTCAGCACTCGGTCCTCAGGAAAGGAGGCTCCATCAGCACTCCTTGATTTTCGGGAAATCAGCATCGTCATTACCCTGGGACCTTAATTTAAGACATTTCTTCAGGAATTCTACTTTTGTTTATTATTCTTCGAAAAATGGGATGTCAACGATTTTGAAAATATGAACTTATTTATCAAAATGTAAGCTCTTTGTGAAGCTCCAAGCCGAAGATTGGAGCCGGGGCAGCTCTGCGCTTTCGTGGCCCGACTCAGCATGGCGAAGTTCCAGCAGCGACTCTGCGCCTTTCTGTCCTCGCCTCACACGGTGGAGGCGTTGCGACGGCTCGGCACTCCTCAGGCGGCGCGCGTCTCTTGAGCTCTACTGCACGGAGGAACGGCCTTCTAAGCACGTCCTTTATGGTGAGTTGGGAAGCAATTTCAGTGCGGTGTTCTCTTTCCATCTCAGTGCTTCGATTTTTCTTGATAATTGCCAGTGCGAACGGATATTACAACTTAATTTTTGTCTGAGCCATACGAGGATAGAACTATGAACTTAAGGCTCAAATAAGCTTAAGCTCTTTTGTCGCCTCGCTACCAGTCTAGCTGGTTGGCTAAATGCCATTGTATGGGCTAATTTTGTCTAGCTGCGGCAAGCTCGTAAAATAAAGTAATCTTAAATCATTTCCTAAAGTTTTGCAAGCCGCTTCAGCATAACGTTTAGTTTCCCTGCAAAGTAGTTAAATTTAATATTAATATTATATTTTCTTTCAAAGGTACGTGTATTGGCTCAGACTTCTTAGAGCGAGCTGGAGGAATGTGGAGGGTTACCGCGCTGGCCCATTTCTTAACTCCGGGCTCCCGCCGCTACGTCATTGGGGGCGGACTATGCCGGCCGCACTTCATACTTGGTGTTCTTTATTGATCTTTGCTGTTTCACGCTTATGCTCAGTAAAGTCATGGCTGCCACATCTAGTTTTTACTCCTTTGGTGACCCTTCTCCAGATTAATTTTCAAGAATATTTCTGTTTTCAAAGTATCTGTATGAGCATCTATAGCACAAAAAATATGTTTATAATAGGGAGGGAAATAAGTACATGTTTGTGATATGAGGAAATTGTTTTTTTACCATGCTTCCAACAAACTTAAACACTCGCTTTTCTTACCACAGCTTAACATTGTCATTCAAAACATAATGAGAAGAAAACTGAATAAAAACTCATATGACTCAACTAATACAGGTTTCTTTATATTTAGGAGTATATGAACACTAGTATGTACCAGTTAATGTCAAATATACAAATTTCCAAATTTACCTTCATGGGGTTTAATGTGTTTCTTGTAGAACACTCTAGGGCAGGGGTTCCTAACCTGGAGTGCTCGTGCACCCCGATAGTGTGAGACGATATTCCAGAGGGAACGAGAAAAGTCCAGGCAAACGATAGGATATTGGCTACATGTTGGTATTTTAATTTTAGGGGAAGTGAGTTTCAAATGAAATTTTTTTAGGGGTAAGGGAAAAAAAAGGTTGGAAACCCCTGTTCTAGGGCATAGGGAGTGTTGTCAGTAATTATGTTCAGGCGCAACTCAGCCCATGTCAGTCCACAGCTAAGCTTTGCACTACACAATCCACTCCTATTCTGGTGATGTCAAATTTTGATGTCAACTGTCAAATTTCGAAAAGTTGAAATTTTGAACTAAATGCTTGAAAATGTATATCAACTACACATGTAGTATATATTATTCCTTACCCATAATAGTGATAATACATTAACATAAATCCATATGTATATCACAAATTATTCATACATACATGTTTTGGTATCTTCAATCTAGAATGCCCAAGTTCAGTTCTTAGATTTGAACTTGATCAAAAATTTGTAGCATTTGGCTTTATAATAGAGTCATCTTCATTTTTTTTTATTGAGGTATTGTTTGAAAATTTAAATAGATACAGCTACGAACCTCAGAAAGCATTTCTGGACTGTAGAAGATTTGCAAAGAAGAACCAAAAAATTTACTTAGCATTAACCAATACTTAAGAAATGCTGTATCTAGTAAATAAAAGGAAAATCAACTAATAACTGCAAAAAACAAATAATAGCAGTGTTATAAATTTTTAGGGATGATAATGTGCTTTTTTTGCTTTGCATGAATATTCATCAACTTCTAAACACAAAGAAATAAGTACCAACTATTTCATTTCTAGAGTTTTTTGTTTTGCAATGCACATTTAATCATGATTCACTTACACATGATTGTAGCATAGACAGCAGTTTTTCTATTTCCACCAAACTTATTACACATGATTGTAGCATGGACAGCAGTTTTTCTATTTCCACCAAACTTATTAAATAAGTAAAAAAAATAATCCTGACAGCATCAAATATCTTCATCAGTAGAAGGCACTAGGTATACAAATAACTGCAAACCATACCTTATAAGTATGTCAAGTCAACAATTTGAACAACTCAGGAATATTAAAAAAAATTATTCAAGAACTCATTCAAAGGCTAATGGTTTAACTGGAGCCAATGAATATTGATGGCAAAATGCATAAATGTTAGGTACTCACTCACCACAGGGTTGGAAGCACCCATGAGTTCTTTGTAGATTTGGAAGGTCAGGAACTGAAAAAAGTGAGCAATTAGGGAATCTACTATATAGTTTAAATCAAATTTTACATCGTTTTATGAAATTTAAAGCACAAAAAATGCACAAGCCAGTTTACATCAAACTCAACCAATCTGTACTCTATATTTTAATTTCATCCAAGATCATTCTTCAATAGCAACACTGTTGTTTCTACAGACAATTATGAAGGTGAAACAATACATGGGGGTATGTATTGCTGCTTGGTTTGAGAAAGAGTACCACATTTCTAATTTCTTGGTACGAGAAAGTGCCCCACATTTCTAATGTCTTGGTTTGAGAAAGAGCACCACATTTATAAATTCTTGGTATAAGAAAGAGCACCACATTTCTAATTTCGTGGTACAAGAAAGAGTACCACATTTCTTATTTCTTGGTACAAGAAAGAGCACCACATTATTATTTTCTTGGTATGAGAAAGAGCCCCACATTTCTAATTTCTTAGTACAAGAAAGAGCACCACATTTCTAATTTCTTGGTACAAGAAAGAGCACCACATTTCTAAATTCTTGGTACAAGAAAGAGCACCACATTTCTAATTTCTTGGTACAAGAAAGAGCACCACATTTCTAATTTCTTGGTACAAGAAAGAGCACCACATTTCTAATTTCTTGGTACAAGAAAGAGCACCACATTTCTAATTTCTTGGTACAAGAAAGAGCACCACACTAACAGTTTAAAATTTATAAAAAATGTATTATGGTTTGCGGAATTGAGGCCTATGGATGAAATTCATCAATGAGTAAGGTTAGATTTTTCAGGTGAACTTAATACAATTTAACATATTGTAAAATAACTTTCTTTCATCACTAATACTAGTTTTCATGGTTAAATAAAAAACAAGTTCTTCATTCCTCAAGATTACTTCATTGCACTTGTGATGCATTCACAAATGGCATCAAAAGAAAATAGCATCTTTCCTTTAAAATTCATAGGCATATTCAATACTAAAAAAGTTGGCAATATACTCCCATCCACAAAAGGAATTGCAAGACCCTTAGTTCCTAGTTCCTTTCTTGATTACATTAAAATTTATTCATATTTGAAGTAGCAATAAAATGCCAAGTATTAACTAAGCAAAAAATAAAAAACTAAAATAACTGAGACCTGCAACCCTTAGTAACTCAAATGAAACCCCATAATAATAATTGATATCAGTGCCAATTAGAGTGGGTTGATTACACTTCACTTTTGTCATTCGACCAATCGAGGCCCATTTGAAGCCACATGTAGTCACTTATTATTACACCTGAGGCACAATTAATTTTACTATCATACCTGTAATGAGTATTGACTACAATTCATTCTGTCATACCTGTAGTTAGTATTGACAATAATTATCTTTACTGCTATACCTGTAATGAATATTGACAATTCATTCTACTATCAAACCTGTGGTGAGAATTGCCCATAATTCACTTCTAATGCAGAACACTCCCCCAACCTTGACAGCCCGCTTGGGAGTCTCCACAAGCACAGGCGGAATGACGCCCTTATATAGAGCAGTTAGTCCCTCATGCCGGGCAGTCTTCTTGAGGCAGTCAAGCACAGAAGTGTAGTAGTGAGGGTCAGAAGGGTTCCCTCCTGCTTTTTGCAGCTGCAGACGAGTTTTGACCACATCGAGGGGATGCATGATGCAAATCTCGCAGAATCCTGTCAATGATTGTAGTTAGTAAAAATGCCACCACCACCTAGAAAAGTGTACTATACTCAATTTGAACCCTAGCCATTATACTGAACAACTAAACACAAAAAAGTGAACATCTATTAAATGAAAAACATGAGTTACAGTTGTTTATCCTCAATGTAATTTAGTCTCAGATTTTAAGTGAAAACTACATAGGCTGAACAACAGGAAAAATTAAGTAGGCATAGATTTCATTTTAAGTGCTTGGCTCTTCACTCTAGGTCAACCTATTTTAAACTTTCATTTCTTTAAAAATTACATTAACAATTCCTCATTCATCTTCATGACAAATCATAAAGTGAACCAACATGCATTTTTATTTCATCATTCAAACAATATATCTCTGACTGCAGTGAAATGAACATGCCGAACACACTCAGTAACAAGTAGTGAATCAATGTAGCTCTAGTAAACAGCTCTGCTGGAAAATTTTAAACTTTATGCAACTAAATGTACATTGAAATAATTGGGCAGACCTAAGACTGTCAGAACACCACAAAATGGGCAGCAGCAGTACAAGAATATATTGAGGAGTCACTAACATTGTACTGCATATGTGGAAAGCACAGCATTGTGGGTCAAGGCCAGAAATTGAGCAGGTGCTACTAATAATGGTTCCCATTCAGAATGATTCAATTTTCAATACTAACTAAAATATTAACATTCATTACCAATTTAAAAATATAATTACTTTCATTTATGACAGCTTTGTAGATTCTGAATGTTTTAACTAAAACTCCTGGAGGGATATTTTCATTTAATATTTAACTGATCACCACTTTCCTGCTCAAAATGAGCAATAATAAACATAAAACAAAGTTAGGAAACAGTCCAGAATTCATGCCATTTGGTAAAAGAAGTGATAACATCACTTCATACAATGCAAAAGTGCTTACAAAAAAAGAATCACTTCAGATGCACCCTTGAAAGGATGTGAAAACCTATCACATGATTGTGAGTTCACAATCCATCTTGAAATTAAGCTGTAAAGGTTTACACTATCCTCAGTTTGTTATATAGATCTACAGTGTGCCTCATTAGAAAAATAAAATAATAAAAGAACAGATTAAATGGCATTATTTACTCAAAATGGAGTAAATGCAAGTGCCTACAATGATTCCCACAAGCATATGGGTCATTGAAACAGAATCATCTTACTTTCCTCAAGAGGAAGAAAAAAATTCTGAAACTGCAATTTTACTAAATAAATGCCAAACAGCATTTGCAGGATTAAGAGGAGATGCCTAAGAAGAAAAAATTTCAAGAATAAAAGCTAAAATCATGAATAACTAAATTTTAACTTGAGAATTGACACATTTTAAACACAATACCAACAAATAAAGTAGGTAATACCACAAAAAAGGAAAGACACAGCTTTTACAAGCAGCATAATAATCATGGTCTTAGAAATAATGTGGGTAATACGTTGCATGAAGGTGAAAAAAGTTTTGACCTAAAAAGATTTTACTTGCACACTACCAAAGTATTTTGAAAATATATGTTATCCTTTCTAAATATCATAATACTACCATAGCTGTAATTTTAAATATTGCTATTTAATTTTGTTTTATGCATACCAAAAAATAAACAATAAAAAATTGCAATACCAAAATTATATGAGGCAGATTTAGCCTTCACTTAATATTGGTATCATCTGCCAATAATCAAGATTCATCAACATACCAATTTAATTTTCTACATTTTATTTTCAGTAATAATAAAAACTTATGTTAATGTATTTTTTATCTGAGGCCACTTTCAAAGCAGAGTAATAATTGACAGTAACATGCATAAAAAAAGAAAAACAATTTTTTTGCAATTTCTTTATTACACTACACTTGTTAGACAAAATATTTTACAGGTCCAACTCATTACAAATGGCATCATCCAGAAAGACATTAAAGCCTATTCATACTCTCCATTTACAGAGAATAGAGCAGAGGATAAAGAAATGAGCAAAAATATGGATATGAATCTCTAGTTTCAATACCTAATATAATACAAACAGTGCATTAGAAAATACTTAAACATATTAGACTAGCCAAGCTTCCTGTACTCAGAAAATTGTAATGGGAAAATTATCCCAATAATTTTTTTGATTTTGGACTTTTTTCAGTTGGATTGAATTGTAAAATGCATGTGAATGATGTGACATTAGTGATCAATGGTTCCATGTTAAATCAGTAACTCTATATTAACCACTAAAGAATATGGAGTACAGAATGGATTTGTTGATTTTGTACTCATTAGAAATAGCATTTCTTAATGTACTACTGGGAAGTTAGTTAGTTAGTTATTAGTTTAAGCCTCCCTATCCTCAACAAATGAGATCCAAAGAGAGGAAGGAAGAAGGCACCATTTAGTATGGAGTTAAGGGAATGTGGAATCTATGCAGAAAGGGCACAGAAACAGTAAGATGAGAAAGAAGTTAATGAAACAAGATCAAAGTTGAAGAAGAAAGCAGTAGGTGTTGAAAAAACAGGACAGCAGTGAACCGAAAAATAGTTGGTCCATAACAAAACAAAAACCTATGCTATTTTAACGAAAAGAAAGCCTACCTAACCTTTAGCTCGGGCCCTCACATTGTCCCCCTGGGAGCGCTAATTCCCAGAGATACAATAATTGTATCCCCCTGAGGGGTGTACTACTGGGAAATGATCTGCAGTTTTTAATATTCTATACCAAATTCAAAAGAGTTTTTCAGTTGGTAGAATGCTCAGATATTAAACACTCCAAACAGAAATTAAAAATTTGTATTATCTTATTTTAATAATAGCATTTAGATATAATGCTCTATGTACAATTTTAGTACTTACCAAGAGATTTCTACAAAACTTTTCTCAAGTTACTCAAGATTCTTCTCAAACTTTTCAACCTTCTAGAACTTATCTAATTAATCACATTTTAAAAGACAAAGAAAATTGCTTTTCATATTTGCAAAACAATTTATCTATAAAATTCTATATCAGTCTATTTATAGTGAGCAAGGTTTTGATTTTATAAACATCATCTTCAGGCTAAAAATATGCAGAAGAATTTTTAGTTACATGATAAAAATGTAAACCCAATGCACAAGCAATATCAAATGCAATAAAAAATACAGAAAATCACATAACAAGATGACTGGACAGAAATAATTTTGTGCAAGAGTAATATTGATTACCAGACAACTAGTTGATGTAATACAACAGCATGATGTTCATGGCACCAGAAACAGGCAAAATGAAAAATCAAGCAAATTTTTCAAACTTATAGTTGCAGTTCCAATAGCTTAAGAGTTAAAATATCATTGAGGAAAGTTAAAATTCATGAATATATAACATTCCTATAACAGTGGTACCTCGGTACTCGACCGCCTCTATACTCGACCAAATCGGTGCTCGACCAAAATATTCAAGTAGAAAATGCGTCGGACCTCGAACTGATTTTTGGTACTCGACTAGCCGAGTCAACCCGAACGCGCTGGGTAAGTGTCAGTTCAACTCGGACCGCCAGCGGAGTAAGACGTATGAAGTTTGTTCGAGTATTTCTTCCCAGATTTTACTTTTCGTGTTGCTCTAGCCCTTAATAATGGGTCCAAAGAAAGACAGCCATAAGGGGAAGGCAAAGAAGAAAACAGTGAGGACCACTATTGAACTGAAGAAGGAAATTATCGCAAAATTTGAAAGTGGTGTACAAATGTCCGACCTCACGTCGCAGTACGAAATGGCAAAGTCAACCATTTCCACTATCTTGAAGCATAAGGAAGTGTTAAAGAAAGCTGATGTTTGCAATGGGAGTGACAGCAATTAGTAAGCAAAGGCCTCAGATAATGGAAGAAATGGAGAAGTTGCTTCTTATCTTCACCAAGGAAATAATGTTGTCAGAGGATAGCATTAGTGAAGCTCTCATCTGCGCACATTTATGTCTTCATTGTTGTTTAGATACACGTTCTTATAATATTTTAGGTATTTTTCTTAATGGTAAGAACGGATTAAAATACTTTCCATTATTTCTTATGGGAAAATTGGTTTCGGTGTTTGAACAAATCGGTGCTCGACCACCACCTCAGAACGGATTATCGTCGAGTACCGAGGTACCACTGTATTAGAATATGCTCAATTTTAACAGAGTGATATCAAATTTTTCAAATTGAATTTAGACAGGGCTAATGTAATATTTCAATTCAAGTTTAACAGAAGAAAATGCAAGTCTCTTAATAAATCTTACATTGGCTTGACTAAGATGTTTCTAAAACAAAGCTTAACAGCACATATATAAATATATATATATAAGTTTCTATTTTAAATAATTTCTGTGCTGATCATAGTTGTAAAAGCTCTTGAATGAAAGCCTATATCCAGATACAAAAATTTCACATCATGTAAAAAGAACACATTCAAACAATAGAAGCACTACATATTCATAAATCTAAACCTGCTTTTAACAATCACACTTGTAATTTTTTGCCCAAAAACTATTAATTGGGATAACAGATTAGAAAATTCAATCATCTGCATGATCATTCATTTTGCCTCTGTCTCTGGTGACATGAATATGAAATATGAACTAGTCATCTGATCAATATCCTTGTTGTTCAAAATTATTTACATAAAGTCATCATACAACATAATTTTCTGTATTTTTCATTACATTTGATTTTGCTTGTGCGTTGGATTAAAATTTTTAGAATTGTGACTGTAAAAATGTTCTGTATATTTCCAGCCTGCAAATGTTTTTTACATCAAAATATTGCTCATTATACATAAAAGGAGATTTATTATCTCAAAGATTCAGTGGTTTAATTAATATGATAAGCAGTTATTTTTGTCTTTAAGTGTGTGATGATCTAGAATAGAAAAATTCACTTAGAGAGTAAAAGTGTCAAAATGCTTTACTCACCTGTACTTCTTTTGGTGTTACAACATTTTAGGGCTCAGAAATATCAATAAAAACCAAGTTAAAATTCTTATTCATTTAGCCAAAGGTCAACTTTTCTACAATAACTGAACACTCGTCTTGCAAATAAGAGCAGCAATCTTAAACTTGAACTTGAAGTTCAAAACTACTAGCAGAAATAACTGTTTGAACTGGAGCTTACCTGCAGATCCTCCAGCAGCCAAATTTATGGCTACATTTCGTAGTTGGAGAGGACTCTTCCTAGGCTCAGAAGCCATTTGAATTTAAGTTCAAAATTTTAAAAATATTGAAAAAATACCTGTTGATAAAATAGAATTTTTTAGGTTATTATCAATTTATCAGGAATTAGAGCATCAAAATAATTCACACTAGATTAAATTTTTGCCTAGCATAATTGAAATTAAAACAAACTTAAATTTTAAAATTACAATCAACCCTCAATAAGACGAACCTCGGTACTCCGGATATCGGATAAGACGGATGTCGTACGCGGTAAAGGGGGGTTGTCCGAGTTACTGGCGTTAGTGACAAAAGTTGCCAATAGATGGCACGTGCATTGACCGCCACTGCTCCCACAATAATTCAGTTTGTTTACCCCCACCATATTCAAATGATAGTGCTGTGTTGCTCTGACTTTTGATTGAATATTTCTATGTTTAAGCATAATTGAAACTTCTTTTAGTCAATATTGAATTTAATCCTTTGATGGAAATTAAAAATTCCCTTTCAAAGAATCACTATAGGAATACATTGAAAAACGCTTTACATGAATCACATTCTGCTCGCTGATGCGTTTTTTTTTAGATTTAACAATAATTACGTTCAGATAGGAATAACATTCGGTTGCTTAGTTGCCGCATTTTTGGGTGATGCCCACTTTTCTGGCGGGACACGCCCACTTCTTGGCGGAAATTAACAGCCTTGGTTTGGGTAAGTTAAGGTAAGCTATTTCAGATTGATTTATGTTATTTTAGGTTAGTTTATTTAACTGACATTCACAAGACATTTTGCTTGCTTGCTTGAATTTTTGAGACATAACAATAATTACGTGCAGGTAGTAATATCATACAGTCGGTTTCATAGTCGTGGCATTATTGGAACACGCCCACTTTTTTGGGAAAAAACAGCATCAGTTTTAGCAAGTTAAGGTAAAGTATGTTAGGTTTATTTAGGTTAATTTATTAAACTAAAACCTCATCAATCGTTTTGTGAATACCATATTACAGCATATTTAGTTGTCTGTTTCTTCATTTTTACATGTGATGTTCCTATAACTTCAAAGTTGAATAACTCAAAAATTACGCATCAGCAAGCAAAATGTCATTCATCTAAAGCATTTTTAAATTTGCTCCTTTAGTGATTCATTGGAACCAAATTTTTAATTTCCATCAGCACATTACAGTCAATATCAACCAATATGAACTAGGCCAAGCAAATGTTTCATAAAGCAATTACACTTATGAGACTTATTCACACCATACGGTTTCTAGTGTTAAAAACAAAACTCTCACTTTGTTTCTCATGATATTTGTGCACCAAATGAAACGCTGAATATTATAATTGAAATAACCCTGACTTCAATTTTGCAATCAAACTAGACTTTGAACAGTTGGGCTGCGCCAGTGCCTTTGACACAATACGCTTGAACTTGAACGTGAGGGCCAACAGTGCCGGGGATAATCTCTGCGTCAACAACCACTCTCAGGCATGGTCGGTCACTACATTACTAGTTCATTACAGTCACAGTTTCTTGCTCCAGGCACGCACAAGAACAATTTTCATGGCATCAATTATAGTCCTATTACAATCCTGGAGTACTGATCCAATCCTGTAAGACAGCTCATACCACAATCGTCTTCAGCACGTCTGGTACACCACGTATTTTCTCCATACTCCTTAAATACTACATTCATGAAACTCTCACTCTCTTGCTTATACTTACTAAATTCCACACAAAATGTTCAATTTTTTTCCTCCACCCTCCTATGACAATGCCGACATAATCTATTATACTCAAAGCAAGTTGAAGAAAATTTTTCATAAGCTCGCTCTTGGGCACTGCTCTTGGTGCTCGCCTAGGCCTATTTCAAGGACGAGACAATATAATTTATTGCTGCTTTCAGGGCACATGTGAATGAGAAATTTTGGGATATTTTCTTGAGAATTTAATTGATCGGAAGTATTCAAAACTCGTTTTAAGATATGAATTTTAATCAATCTTTCATTCCATCCCTCATGAGCTTCAAGTTGTTTAATGGATCAAGTTCAGACAAAAAATTTTGTCATTCAAATAATGTTAAAAGCTTGTACTGAGTCTTTATAGATAATTTTATAGAAATAAAACTTAATCACTAAAAATAATTGTAATGTGACTTTTCAAAGTATCATTGAACAAGGGGCTCTTGCTCGGGGAAGTTTCAATTTACAATTCAACTCTTTGCGAGAATATTAATGAAGTTGATTATTTTGCGATTGGCCTATTTTGTTTTTAATTTACTTGGATGTGAAATGTACACGAACAACCAAAAATGGCAAATTTTAGTAAAGAATCAAATAAACATATAATTAAAGCATATCAATGTGACTGGGCTTTGAATGCAAGTGGTTATTTATTTGGAAAAATATGTTGTAAGAGAGCTAAAATAGGAAAATCACTCATTTCCTGATTTTAGAATTGAGCCTAACTATTTATCTAAAGCTTTTAAAGAAGAAGAAGGGAAGCTCTATACCTTTGCGTCACGGAAAAGACTGAATAGCTGATTCTCTATCAATTAAGGAATATAGGTCACAAGAAAAAAATGTTCCAAGCCATAATAAATGTTGATCAGTTGATTTTAATTCCTAATAATAGATACGAGTTAAATAAGCCAATTGAGGCTGTTTCTAGTATCATTTTACATCTAGGCCCTTTGTAAATTTATATTATTATTATTATCATTTTCACCTTCAAAAATATGATGAAAAAAAATGTTCGTCGCCCTGAGTGTTAATGTAAAGTACATAGATCGCGTAGCAAATTACGCTTGAATAAATTACCCACGTTAGTGTTCCACTCTATCTATAGACCAAAGACTTCCTTATGGTACTCAACAATAAATATTTTTTACAGCAGGAGATAATAAAAGCGCCGCGATCATGCGTGATGCTCAACGGGACTCCGTAACGTGCAATCCAATTCTCCACAAATGCCCTACCAACAGTCTCTGCTGTTATGTTAGGGATGGGCACAGCCTCGACCCAACGCGAGAAACGATCGATCATTGTTAGTNGTGTGTGCTGTGTAGTGTGTGCTGTGTAGTGTGTGCTGTGTAGTGTGTGCTGTGTAGTGTGTGCTGTGTAGTGTGTGCTGTGTAGTGTGTGCTGTGTAGTGTGTGCTGTGTAGTGTGTGCTGTGTTGTGTGTGTGCTGTGTAGTGTGTGCTGTGTAGTGTGTGCTGTGTAGTGTGTGCTGTGCGGAATGTGAATTGCAGCACGTGCTACATTTGATCATGTATGTTCAAGTACGTCTTGGGAATACGAAATACACATGTCCGACACACAACACACGTACAACACACTCCTCACAACACCCTCGACACAATACATCACACACACTTCACAACGCAACACACAACACAACATACACACTACACAACACAACACACAACACATTTCACAACACAACACACAACACAACATACACACCACACAACACAACACACACAACACAACACACAACACACAACACAACACACAACAGAACACACAACACAACACACAACACAACACACAACACGACACACAACACAACACACAACACAACGCACAACACACAACACAACACACAACACTACGCAACACACAACTCTAAGCACAACACAACACACAACACACAATACAACACACAACACTACGCAACACACAACTCAAAACGCAACACAACACAACACACAACACAACACACCCACAGACAGATCAGCAATAAGCGCTACGGTGGCGCGTGAAGCTGTGTGTGTGAGGGGAGGTTACAGCGCCCTCTGCTGCGTGGGATAAGTTAATTGTGTGAACGTACGTGTGTGCGTGTGTGTGTGTGTGTGTGTGTGAACCTTACATGTGTGGTTGTGTTCTGGTACATGTGTGTGTGTGCTGGTACATGTTAGAAACATGCGTATATTCTACAACTTTCAAGTTTTCAAACTGCCGTCCAGTGTTATCCCTGTGTTAAACGTAAATGTGTGTAGAGTAGGTGAGCGGAGACATATCGTATGTAGGTGTGTGGACGGTTGCTTAATGTGGATAGATTTGTGAGGAAAAAATATAGGTAAATGCACACATGTATTCATGTATATACGCGTTTACATAGGTAACATATATATAACATATAACATGTAACATAAATATTTTATATATAATATTTGTATATAAAATATGAATTATACATATAGACAAAAGCACACGTACAATAGATGAAGAAGAGATATACATAAACTCTTTTACATTGGAATAACCACAGATACAGGCACAATAGACAGGTGGGAATACAAAACAGTTCACGACAAATATATATATATGTACATATGATATAAGCGAAATCTTCATTGATAGAGGCATACACGGAAAATATCTGCCCTTGAAAACCTGAACTTACATTCCAGAGACGCGCTCACCCGCCGTGAGCGTGAGCGTGAATTACAAGCAAAGCTACGCTCACTGCACACAATGTGACCCTCTGAGCCTCCCCTCGGTTCCCCTCGAAATCCTAATTCGTCGGAGTGAGGGAAGGCTGCCCTCACCGCTCGCAGCAGTCTTGCCGCGTCCAGTTAGTTCTGCCCTCTTTTTTCTGGCGATCTTTTCGCCCTCTGTGTGACGCTTACCCTCAGGTTCGGTGCTCCCCTCAGTCGTTTAGTTTTCAGGCTGTGTCTGAGGGGAGCCGAGTGTATCTATACACACTCACGCTTGCCCTCACTCACGCACACACTCACACAAGCGATTTCACACTTTCTCACTTACACACAAGCAGACACACACGTGTTTTCATTTTCTTCCTTACACACGCGCGCGCACACACACACACAATGCTTACTGGAGCTAAGGTAAAAAAATATTCCAGCACGATAATATTAGCCACGTTAAAACGGTTACTTGACGAAATATTTTACAGGGGTGCAACATTTGATTATCACTCATTTCTTGGTGCTAAATCTTGGGAATGGGGGAATGGTAGGAATGGTTGGAATGGTGGGAAAGGTGGGAATGGAGGGAATGGTGGGAATGGTAGAAATGGTTGGAATGGTGGGAATGGTGGGAATGGTGGGAATGGAGGGAATTTTTGGGAATGGTGGGACTGGTGGGAATGGTGGGAATGGAGGGAATGGTGGGAATGGTGGGAATGGTAGGAATGGT
>JACJUY010011416.1:8332-25513 GCA_014220935.1 Platorchestia sp. MABIK
AGTATCGCCTGTTGGGTACCCAGCACTTCTAGGATGTGAAGTATCGCCTGTTGGGTACCCAGCACTTCTAGGATGTGAAGTGTCACCTGTTGGGTACCCAGCACTTATAGGGTGTGAAGTGTCATCTGTTGGGTACCCAGCACTTCTAGGGTGTGAAGTGTCACCTGTTGGGTAGCCAGCACTTCTAGGGTGTGAAGTGTCGCCTGTTGGAACCAAGCAACTCCTGGTGGGCAGCATGAAAAGAACCCATCGCTGTAACATTCTGGTGAGTTGGGTGGTAGAAGCCTCGCACTTCAAATTTTGACTCACTTGTGCAGCTGCACACGGAGGAGGGTGACGGGTAATATAGTTCATCGTACAACTGCAGTCATGTGTGTGTGAGGGCTTGTTATGGTTTATGATACAGCTGCAGGTCCGAGTGGGTCTCGTTCGCCATGGCTCATAATACAGCTGCAGGCAAAGGTGGGTTCTGTGTGTTGTTGGTCATCACACAAGTGCAGATCGCTCTCTAACTGCGGACGAGCATTGTGCTACAGTATCATTTTAAAACCTAGAGTTTGGGCTGCAAACAAAATTTTGCACTTGCTTGAAAAGTAAGAAAATGAGTGAGTCAACTTATTTAAAACACACTGACTAATTTCCTTTGTAATACCTGAAGAAAGTGCGTGCTAATAGAATCGAGGCATACTTAGGTGATGATGCAGTAATGAAGGCATAAATCATGATGCTTGTGTCACGATTTGAAACAGAGAAATAAGCAAGTAGGCATGCACTATCAAGCAGCAGTAGTATTTCTTGTCTCTTTCATAGACTTTAAGCCTGAAAACAGCTCAATGATGACTGATTTAACTGCTTGTGCACGGCAGCTATGGACCTGTTCCCAGTTTACTACTCCCACCTCAATGGCGTCATCAACTGGACGATGAGCTACAGACGAGACTCGGACATCGTGGTTCCCTACGGCAGGGTGCTGCCTCTCGACACCCTCGGTGAGCTTGCGCCTCTCGTGTCAGGGTTGGCGAGTCTTCGAGAGCCTCTTCCTCGACGAGACTATTCCGCCCTTTCTCGAGCGTCGTTTTTAGGCGAACCTTAACTACTGTGAATGAAAATTAACCCAAGCTATTCCTAGTTCTTCGTTACTTGAATCGACACTGGGTCTAATGTTTAACCGTCTAAGCTGAGGTTCTCATAAAATGATATTATGACTCGAGGATCGACGAGCGAGAAAGATTTCCATAACTTCACAAGGGGTGTACGAATGGAGCAGAATATTGATGTAACTGCCATTGTCAGCGTTCATGAGGACTTTCTTCATTGTAGAGCAACAGTGAAGCTAATCAAAACAGTGTAATGATCGTGGCAGTAATTCTGCATTTTCATTCAAATATCATCCATGGGGTTCAATCCTTTTTTCTTATTTCGCCATGAAGAAGAAAGAGCTTGTATTCTTTTTCTGGTGTAATGGTTGCTCAAGAACACATCAATGAGTTGATGACCACATCAACGGTTTGGAAGATCAATGAAATCGTTAGGCTCAGTTTCCTATGATAATGACTGACTGAAATATTAATAAAAAGCTTCGTTACTAAGGTTTCAAACTTATTTATAAACTAAATCAATTTTCCTAAAATGGAGACACATTTCGATCGAAACGGAGAGGATTTCCTTGGATAGAATGCCTTTTGCTTTAATAATTTCAATCAATACAGGTGTTTATTTTTAGCCCATTGTTTGAGTCCACAATGAACTGAGCAAGAAAGCAGCGTACGATTGCTGAAGTAGACGGCGAGATTTTTCCGGTTTCTTGTCAGAGAAACCGATCTGCTATTGCATACACATGCAACAGCAGATCTGTTTCCTGCAACAGCAGATCTGTTTCATGCAACAGCAGATCTGTTTCATGCAATAACAGATCTGTTTCATGCAATAGCAGATCTGTTTCATGCAACAGCAGATCTGTTTCATGCAATAACAGATCTGTTTCATGCAATAGCAGATCTGTTTCATGCAATAACAGATCTGTTTCATGCAACAGCAGATCTGTTTCATGCAATAACAGATCTGTTTCATGCAATAGCAGATCTGTTTCGTGCAATAGCAGATGTTTATACAACTCAATGTTTCATGCTATTGAATTGTGAAGAGAGCGAGCACTAGACTGTTAAATTAATTCACTTCAAACGAGGGGCGAAATCATGGATTTGATTTTTACGACTCTGCATGAAATGTAATGAGGCTTATAAACGATAAATAATACGCTGATCGATGTGGCGTCCAGGGTAGCATCAATAAGTAGCAGACAAGGACTAATTGAGTGTGATGAAGGAAGATTTTTATATTCTTAAACCAAAAGAAATATAATTCGACTTTGATATTCTCTGTTTCGGTATGGAACGTGCACATAGACTGATTTTCAAATAATTTACTTCGTCGTAACGATGCAGCTGAGAGCTAGTCGACAGAGAAGATCTTTAGCCATCAATTCTATTACTACGATGACGCCGTTTGTAATAAACAGGAAGCGACCACATGTCTTCACTCGCTTTGCTGCACGACATCAATGGTCGAGTATCAACTGATTTCGAAAAATACATGCCGTTGCTGTTGCGGATAGTCGCCGATCATCTTTTTGTCGCCGAACTGGCGTAGCTGAGCAATGTCTTTGTGATATCTCATTTGGTTAGCTTTACCATGTTCTCTTCAGTGAATTTTCAAAGCCAGAACCAAGCGTCAATAATATATTATTGAGTTTACGAACGTTTATCGTTGTTTCCAAGAACTTATTTCATGCTTAAAAGCACGAAACTTGACACGCACAGGCATTTCGCCACCATTTTAGCTCTACAACACACAAATAACAAGCGCTTTCCTGCAACAGCACCTATAAGCATTCTTCGTAAATCCTTGAGTTTTTCTATCAACGGCATGAATCCTGATTCGAAATGAGTGGAAAATTGAACTAAGTTGAAGTTGCTCGCGAAAATAATTACCCTAATTACCCCATGGCGACTTCACCATGTCCACTCAGCGGCTGTTATTAATATATGAGTGCCGAAGCGCTATTGCATTATCCGAATAATCCCCAAATATCGAGGGAAAACATCGTTTTCAGGAATAACAATAATCTTTAAATTTTTTCAAAAATTTCATTGTTCAACATGAAGTAAAGTTCCATTCTCATCATCATAGACCTTGGTCGTAAATCCCCATGCGTGCCGGAGCAGTTTTGGTTCAGTCTGGCATGAATATTGTAAAAAACTGAGGAGAAAATTCCGACAGCTTATGCAAAAATCTGGGCTTCCTATAATTGAAGTCGACGTAGAAATTTTGGTTCTCCAGCGCAAATTCCGAGCAGCAACATTTTACCAATCGAAATCAGGACTTCGAGCTCAGCTGTGTAAACAATAAGAATAGATTTAAGCATAACTAGTGAAAAAGTTCAATCGAATATAGTCCATGATGCATGGACAGTTCGAATGTGTACACTTTTTTAGACAGAACGCGTATTTTTTACAACAAATAAATAGACGAGGGAAAACCTTCAACTAAGAGTGAGAAACACATTTTACTACGAATGCTAGCGCATTTCCCGATTTATGTGAACTGCAGACCAGGCCCCTGACCTGGCAGCGGTCGACTACTGGTCGGAGAAGGCGCCAGAGCACCAGGTCGTGTGGATGGTGAGCCACTGCTCCACCGACAGCCGCAGGGAGTGGTACGTCAAAGAACTGGCCAAGTGAGTCAAGTCCTTTACGTGTAAATTTTACGGTATATAAGATTACTTTACCATGGTTTGGGTTAAAATCTTTTGGTCCCCGGATCGGAACCTTGGGGTTCTAAGGTACTACCCTTATGGTACGTGGCTGTGAACGACATGGTTCGTGGGATTGGTTCTTTGGTGCGAGGTTTGTGGTACGTGGGTGCGAACATCATGATCTGTGAGTGTGGACCTTATGGTCCTTGGTTCCGAACCTCATACTTTTTGGGTTCGAACTGTATGATTCTTGGGTAAAAACTTAATGGTCCAGGAGTTCGAACCTCAGGGTCAAAAAGTATGATCCATTTGCTCATTGAGCACTTTATCCTCCTTCAGTGGCATGGGATATTGGTGCACAACTAACAAAAGCTATATTCACACAAATAAAGAGTTCAAGGCACGTGTGTTCCTACACCTGTTCTACTCTTTTCGGTCCTGGTTACCTAATTTATGGCTTTTCTGTTGGAAACACATCCATGCTACGGGCTTATTTAATTTGACGCAATCCCATTTAATACGCCTCTAAAAACTACATCAATAAAAAATACGAAAAATTTTGTTTTAAGATTTTTTAACGATATCGAAGCTTTCAAAGCATGCGAACAGATTGATTTTTTAATGCTGTGCAGAAATTAATTTGAAACATTCTCTCATGCTGACGTAGTTGTGACAATATTACATAACATGTCGAGAACCGGATGTGACGGAGCCGAAATCTGATTAAAGGCTTATCCTAAAGCTACATTGACGAGCTGCTCTCATCATCACATCATGCAGGCACATCAGGGTTGACGTGGTGGGCAAGTGTGGCTTCATAAAATGCGGCCAGCACATCTCCATCAAGACGCTCAAGTCATCCGAGCAAGAGAACTGTGACGACGTCGTCAACCAATATTTCTTCTACCTTGCCTTCGAGAACGCGATCTGTGAGCAGCCCGTTCATTCAAGTATCATATAAATTTTTATCACTAACATCGAGTCAAATGATTCACAAATACCATGTTTTGAAAAAGACCGGTGAACGAAATTGAATTTATTAATCAAAATAACCTTTAGACCTATAGCACTTTGAAGTCAAATCTTGTCTCTCTGTGAGCTCCGTCATACAGTAAATCAACCGTTTTTGCACTAGTTTCGCTTGGAATTAACTTGAGATACTCTCATAACTATAATTACTCTAAGACGCATCGTATTATCTCCTAAGTCTCGCTATTTCATAATCAACGTGTGATTTTGAAACATTGCGTCAACTGCTTATGGAGTATTTTTACCCTGAAGCCCAATGATGTCAAATAAATTACATGCGTGATCGGCTAAACTAGTTTTAGAAGTCTTCATTACCCATAATTTTATCTAAAGAGCTGCATTACATGCAGTCAATAAATAATTTTTTGCTATTCAGAAACAATATTTTCAAGTAAGAATATACGCGTACTGCCTTCGAGTTTAATATATGCACCTTTCATGAAGAAATACTCTAATTGAAGGCTGGTTTTCCCGTTATTTTCATGGGACCGAAGGCGAAGACTATGTGACGGAGAAGTTCTTCGTGGCGCTGCAGCGGAATGTGGTACCCATCGTGTTCGGTGGGGCGGACTACGCTGCCATTGCGCCGCCCAGGTCCTTCATCAACGCCTTAGACTTCGCCTCGCCCGAGAAGTTGGCTGAGGCACTCAATTTTATTATTGCTAACAAGACGCTCTACAACCAGTAAGTGTTTGATACAGCTAGTGTTATGGCTTTCATTTTTTTTTAGCTCTTTGAAATTGTGGAGCTGATTAATGTTTAATTAGTTTCAGAAGAAGGAAAATGTACAGTTAAGCAAATACAAAGTGTTTCTCAAAGTCAAACAAAACTTAATGACATCTCCATTACTGGATGAAAGAAAATACGACTGAGTAGTCGATTTTGAATGTTAGCTGGAAGGACAGAGTTATATCTCAAAATGTACGTCGCATTGGGAGCGCCTCCGGATTTCTTTGTCGCGCTCGGCACCGGATATCTCTCCGTGCACCGGAAGGTCTTTGTTGCGCTCCGACCGCCGGAAAGTCTTTGTTGCTCGCTAGCTTTAAGAGGAGGCTGTCACCGACGGAAAGCCAGTATTCAGATTAAGTGTGTTGCTACGCGTTTCATTCTCCTGCCTTGGTAGTTAAGGCTACGGAAGCTGTAGTTGCAGCTACTGATAAATAAACCGCATGTTGTGCTGAGAAGAAACGACACAACAGACAGTTAAGGATATTGGAAGTTATAAGATTAGTAATCAGTTCATTAGATTATTGGTGACTACAAAACATATTGCCTCTATGTTGGAATAAAATAAAGGGCGATCGAAACAGCCTCATTTCATCCCAAATACTCGTTTCCAGTCTTTGGAAGAGCAGAGCATAAGCTTTGGCATTCCATCGACTATATGAGAATGAGGTGAAGCAATAAAATAATGTCATTTCCCGACGCCAGCCGAACGGCAGGCATTGGCACGCTAGGCCAATGATTCATTAAAGATAAGAGCACGAGCTTTAGCACGGCATCGACTTCATGAAAATGATACATAGCTCTAAAACTATATCAATGTGCAGGTTCTTCTCCTGGCGCCAGCAATACACAGTTGAGGTCGGCCACCCTTTCGACCCGATGATCTGCGACCTCTGTGCTCGGCTGCACGGGGTTCCACAGCAGCACACGCAGCAGCAAAAAGCGTTAGTATTGCGGTCATCAAAAAATTATTTTGTTCTGAGACAAAACATGCACGCTGTCTGCTTGTGAGTTGTTGAAAATAATTACTTATTGAATCACTTTCAATTTAATCGGCTTTTATTTAGGTGTGATGGAAGGACTGAGCGGGAAGAAGAATTTTTCCTTTCAGCAAATGGTAGTCGAATGCACAGCACTGATTTAATTTAGTTCATTTCAAGTTGACGACCTATCGGGAACGCAGCAATAGATTTCTGAATGGAGGTCAGCCTTCGCATCATAACTCGATCCTGCGTCTCCCTAGGGTTGCATTATTGATCTTATAATTGAAGGCTCTGAGAAGGCTCATAAGAAGACGTCACCTCTCAGCTGTGGCGGAATATGAACAAGACTAGCGGCCTGCAGTACTAGTTTGTGGTGGAATGACGTTCGTTAAGGTCAGATCTGTGAATGTGCGCATTAAAAGAGTATCGAGCCTTGCTCAACATCAAATACCTTTTTAATTGTTAATTTATAAATAATGATTCTTCCGTTTGGAACTGATACCATTCAAGTTTTCAATACTAGTGATGTACCGATACCATTTTTTTGGCCGATACCGATACCGATACCGATACCCATTTTTGGCCGATACCGATACCGATACTCCGATACTTGGAAATACCGATACTTTGACCGATACTATGAAAATTATATTGAAATAAAACCATTATGAGCCCTAAATGGGTGTTATAATGAAATTATTCACTAATATATCTAATAATATAAGAATATTGATAATAAAGTTTTTGAATATGAATAATAAAACTGCTCTTGCTCTGTTAACTATATTGTTCAGAAAAAAAAAACGAAATGAAATCCATTCGATGGATAAGTGTTTCTAATCGTATTGCAACGTAATGTAGACTAGCTCTAACAGCAACTGGTTCCAAAAGTGGACCAAAACAATCGAACGAGGTTTGAACGAAACTTCAACTAGGTTTGGACGAAACTTCAACTAGGTTTGGACGAAACTTCAACTAGGTTTGGACGAAACTTCGACTAGGTTTGGACGAAACTTCGACTAGGTTTCGACGAAACTTCGACTAGGTTTGGACGAAACTTCGACTAGGTTTCGACGAAACTTCGACTAGGTTTGGACGAAACTTCAACTACGCTTGGACGAAACTTCAACAAGTCGTTGAGTAACCATGAGTCAACAAATAGATGCTAGAAAGCAATTGAAAATGACTAAATTTAATATAATGGTAAAATCGCCCTGTAAAATGCTAGATTATGCATTTTAATGCTATTTTTCCTGCTAGGTGATAGATTTTTTCTTTAATGCCAAGTTGGCAACACTGCAGTCCAATGTCATAGTTTGATTCGTTTCCCTCACGAAGTTTTTCGGTTGCGTCACCTTTCCGCTCTATTGTCGTGTGAAACCGTAATTAGCATGTTTGAACAAATACGTATTCACTGTTTAGCAATCTTCATTTGCCAACTGAGGTTATTATCCGACTAAATTTAATTATAAATGATATTCTCCATTTACAGGCGTAAAATAGTAATATAATGTAGCATTTAGTCTCAGAAATAGCAGCGTGAACGCATGCAGTATATGTATGTACTAACACACAATGTGCAGGAGAAGCAAACACGGCTCTTTTCGATTTGGGTGCCTATCGAATTTTAATGTTTTTTTGTTGCCAAAGTATGCATTTTGGAGTGAAAAACACGAAAATGATAACGATTTTGTGGAGAAATTATTTATTAATCTCATATCCATTAATATTTTATGGAAAAACTGCTGTTTCTCGGTACGTTTTCGCCACGCAAACTCGCACAGACAAGAATCTATCATTTGTCGGTGAGTGCCTCCCTGACGTCTTTTTCATTTTTAGACAATGCTATGCACTCTCAATCATTTGAGTGTGTGCACCTGTTGCACGGTCCACGAAGTTTTCACTATGATTAACAGTCAGGTGTTTGAAATTATACCCTGGGTTAGGTTATGTTGGGAACAATTAATGAATAATTTCTCCACAAAATGATTATCATTTTCGTGTTTTTCACACCAAAATACATACTTTGACGAAAAGACATCATTAAAATTCGATAGGCCCCGACACCGAAAAGATCCGCAAACGCGCAACCAACTATAAGATTGTTCGTGAATTTTTCAAACGTCTTAAAATAGAAGAAAAATGCAGAATTCAAAATGTACTGCGATTTACATGCTAAGTTAAAATGATATTTATTAGCTTCGTAATATATGACGATCTACAAGCTAAATTAAAAAAGAATTTTCAGCTACTTCTTTATTAAATTTACAAAAACTTTAAAATGCACCGTCAACTTTATTTAATTGGTTTGATTTTTGTTAGCCTGTCATATACTTTGAGAAATAGAAATTGGGTCAAACTATACAGGCTTTACGTAGCTGTAAAAGTATAATCATTTTATATCGCTACTGTGTTTAACTATTCACGGAACATAGCTCTCACTTACTGACCGTACGTGACTCATCGGGAATTCAAAGTAACAAATTCAGTTAGCGGGCCTGATTAAACGCTGTAATTCAACAGTTAGCTAACTAATTTACTAGGTATGAATAGGCTCTTTATTTGAATTACTTTTACTTTCATGGTTTATGACTTTCATTTTTATGATAAAAAACGTATTATAGGAAAGTATCGGTAAAGTATCGGCCGGATTTTGCCGATACCGATACCGATACCAGAAAAATGACCGATACTTGCCGATACCGATTCATCGGTACATCACTATTCAATACTAGACGAAATATAAGAAATTGAAAGAGCTTTTGAATTGATTTCATTTGGTCCTTAGCGACCTGATATAGGCAAACCTTGAAATTAAAAATAGCTTCTTGAAGGCTGCGGCAAGAAATGAACAAAAAAAAATACTTCGAAGGAAATAGGGTTATACGATTGTGCGAGTGTGGAATAGGATTATGACATAGAACAGCGTTAGCTGAGGTTGCCATAATAAAATATGATAGCAGTGATTGTCGACATGCAATAGGGTTAGCAGAAGTTGCTGGAATGAAATCTGGATGAAATTGGATAGCAGAGATCTCGGTATGAAGTATGAAAGGCGTCACATTTGCTAGAGTGTGTACAGTCCGGGACACAAGCCCTTTAATTACCATTATTTTACCCTCTCGCTGTGTTCCGATGAAGAATAATCACGGATGGCAGATGGTGGGATGAGTTTAATGCAGTACCCGGTGCAGGTGGTCACCGCACTTAAGCTTTCTGTGTCCTACGACTTTCGTGGTCCATTCACGATCTCAATTTTTAAGTGATGATCTTCACTTTGAAGCAAGAGTTCATGAACGGGAGGCGGAACTTGCCGATAATTTTTATTGCGTTGTTGGATCAATACACACAATTTTCATGACGTTACACACGACTCAGCAGGTCGGGGAGACAATATTGGCCTACTCAATAATACAGAATTGTTTGCTCTGAATAATCTAAAGCATCACGCTTTTTGCACTCTGACAACCGTGCTTTTACAATTGATCACGTACTGCCCTGTCATTAGAGTGTGATAAAACTATTATTATCGAAATAAGGAAACACTTTAATGGCTCTGATTCCTCTAGTCTCTTTTAATTTTGAATCTGAGGCAGATTACTGGTATGATAAACAACATAGAATTTCTCTCGCTTGCGTTGCGAGATAGTTAAATACTTGTTGTTTTTACCGTAGACTTAGTTTCAAAATCACGATTCACAAAAAAAGTGTATTCGAGGACTGCAGTGTTTGATAAAAATAAATATATTAATACTCCATGAAAACAAATCTTTTTTGCTTTTGACTTTGAGAATATGTGATAACGATTCCTATCGATCAGCTAAAACTCACACAGTCTAAATACTATCAAAATGAAAAAATGAAGCATTGAAAGAAATTATTTTAACTCCCTTGCTTTGAAATGCATCCTTTCACACCTGAAAAGGAGCGATTGAATGCTACGGAACTACCAGGTGTACCGGTAGATAATCATTAATTTTTCTTGAAGAAAATCATCGTAACGTGAGACAAAGGTCACCAGTACTTTATTCCATGTCTACACCATCGCCAGCAATACATTTTATCGATCTGTCCGTGCAATTGAAATCGCTTACATCGAATGTTGAGTCAATCCCAGTGATCAAGTCAGCTAGCCGTTTTCTGACATGTTCATAATTTCTGAAGCGTTGATGGAAAAGTGCATAAGACATCGAGGAAAACAAGTGGTAGTCTGTAGGGGTAAAGTCTGGTAGAGCAAAAGTTCCTTGCCACGAGCAGAAATGGAGTCTCAGCCATTTTTCGTTGAGTTCAATTAGGCATTTTCTTGCCTCAAAATCCTTTCCACATCTTGTTACCAATATGAACGCTTTTAAATCAATGCATGGTTCAAATTTATCCGCTTGACGGCGGCAAGGGTCATTCACTGTTTCCCATGACTTTTGGTTTGGGTTCTACCAGTAGATATATTTTTTTGTCTCCTGTCAGTATCAAATGCAAGAAAAATTTTTGTCACATCGAGAAAGCTACACTTGACACGCCGTTCCAAACATGCTACTTATTTTTTTATATATGTAGACATAATTACCTCACAAGCGTAGTATCTCGCTTGCTGGAACTCGATTGTACATGAACGGCGTTTCGTTTTGACAGGTACTGTTCCAGCAAAAAACTGGCAAAATAGTTATGATTGTGAACTAACCTTTGCTTCATTGCCATCCAACAAAAGACTAAAAAAGATTAACTATCGCACCAGGTATTTATATCTATTCTTGACGCCAGGCTGGCATACTATCGACTTAAATCTGTTGAACTAAGCTACTAAAATACTGGGGATCATTGAATAAGTAGGAAGAAATGATCTAAATCTATTTGATAAAATTCTACCTTCTAGATTAATTGTGTATTGGAGTATTATTTGAAGAATTCACCATTTTACGTATTTGTGTTGAAGCATTCAGAATGTTAAGCAAATGATATCAGTGTTTGTTTCGGTCCATAGCTGACCCTGCACTCTATAGAAGTTTTCTTGCGTCTGAATGCCCCGAAAGGCGATTGGAAAACAGCAATAAGACTTTGATATTGTCACCATCTCACTAAGAAATACTTACCAAAAAGCCTGGGTCAACTCTGGTATACGGTGCGAAGTGTCAGCCTTTTAGAAAAAGTTTAGCTTGAACGAAACTTTTGCAACAGTTGAAAGAGCGGGTGGAAGTATTCTAATCCTGATATTCGTTTTTGACTCCAGGACGGATCCCATTCCTGGCTTATTGTCGAGGACGCAAGACCTGCTTTGGCCCAATGGCACCTACAAGAACATCGAAGATTGGTTCGTAAAAGGATCGTCCTGCCGTCGGTGGTGGGCCGATGAGAAAGACTTCCGCATGCACCAGCCCATTGCACTAGATCCGCGTGAGGCTGAAAATGCCTTCGGGAAGGAGGATTAAAGGAGTTCTGTTGGTGCGCTGTAGGGGAAGTCTTCATGTGGGGTATGGGAGAATAAGGCAGAGTGTTTAAGAATGTAAAATACTTCTAGTCGGGAATTAAAGTGGAAAGTAAAGTGCTTGGAGAGAAAGCGCATCTTGAGCGAGCAGTACTGCAACAGAAAAGTGAAATACAAAGATGAGATAAATGTGCTGCCATGGCCTTCGAGGAGTCCAGATCTCAATCCCATTGAAAATTTGAGGCAGTAATTAAAAGTCAACATCAACATCATGTGAGGGTATTGAAGAGGAAGGTTAAATGCTTCTTATTAAACGTGGAAGCGGTTGAAGTGCTTTTTGTGGGTCGTGGGGTGAGTGTGAGAGGATGGGTTAGAGTACAGTGGCATATTTTTGAATCGCAGTGTGGTTTTCACGGAATGTGAAGGCAATCGCCTTAGGAAGTGGAAATACTATTTGATTCGTTTGTACTGAGCGGCGCAGTTAAGAAATTGAGATTTGTCATCTTAAATTAAACTATTTAAGGTATGAACGTGTCAATACGATCTTCTTTAATCTCTAGATAGTCTTCTTTCTTTTTGTATTCTATCAACTGGAAAGGCTTGTGACGTTCAGGAAGTTTCTCAAAGATGTCAATAAGATCGTATCTCCCAGTGCTCCAGCTAGTGCCACCGTGAGATTGTCTCTCTTTCTACTAAAAAGGGCATGCAGGTCAGGCCCTCATAATCCAGAGCTCGCCTGTCGCTTTGGTTTGAAGGATCTGCACATTTTATTTTATTATCTTCATTTCTCGGTTTGAAATTCGTTTAGTGTTTTATTCATTTTAGATGACTACCTTATCCTGGTGTTGAAGGGGGTTTTGCTGTGTTACTGAGTTTAACAAGAATATCAAAATACAGCCTAGGTTGAATTCTGAGATGATTTCAATACTGCGGAAGTTTTTCTGCGAGATTAACGGATGCTTAACAAATCTAGGTCAGGTATGCCACAGCGACAATACGGTGCAATGACGTATGTCAAGTTTGATGGAATACAGTGAGCATTGTGATCCGGCTTGCAATCATTATTATTTAGGTTGACGTCACTGTGAGGCTTTCAAGTATGCGACATCAAGTTTCGTTTTACGGTTCTGATTGCAAAAGGGAAATTTCATGATAGGAATGTATGATATTTTGCATCAACGAAAATACTGTTAATATAATATTATACCATTACTTATGAAACACCTCTTTACATTAAATCTTATCTTTTAAATATGAGCAATTAAGCTTGTACGAACAATTCTGGGCATGAGAAAAGTATTTAGTTTTGAATATGCTAAATGTATTTCTGTATGAAAGCCATCTGTTTTTGATAAATGTTTTTCTCAATACGTCATTGCCAATAATAATCATTCCAAAAGGGACCAGCTTGTTGATATGCTAAGGAACCAACTTGCTTATTGGGTTAATAACCAGCACCATGAGGAGCTAGTTAACAATTGTTGGTAAAAATCGATACAGCAAGAACCGCTTACTTCTTGAATTTAATTGAAACTAATACTTGAATGGCTTCGCACTTTGATATTTTTATTCGGTAATTTTTTGGTTCAAAACACGTCTTTTATTTTGGTGTAAGACTGTGCTGAAATTTAATGCAGTAAGTGAAGCATTCCCTTAACATATACATTATTAAATTCTCAGAATAATTCCAGGACAATTGAGTCATTCCATGAGTGGTGTACAATATTCTTTAGATCTGACCATGTAGGTAGAATGAATGTTAAGGAGTGGCGAATCTGACCTCAAACCCTGTCTGTAGCAGTCAAGTGCTGTCCGATCCTACTGCCCTACGTCCGATCTCCGACCAACAAGGCTTCAAAACAACAAGGCTTTTCAACAAGGCTTCAAAAGTATTCGATGAGCTGCGGTGATGTGTAATGGGTAGTTGTCTTACATTTCTAATGTCCTTGTCTCTTGAATTTGTGCATTACAGTCACCCGGTGGTACTTACCTTCCTTGTACTTTTGTTGTCAATTAAGAGTGTACAGTTGATTCAATTTCTCAATCCCTCTTTCTCGAAAGCGTTACTTAATCCTACTCAACTATAGTTCACGTTTTCCCATTACTGTCTCTACAGAATTTTTGCGTTACAGTAAAACTATTTGCTCAATAAAAGAGCAACATTGCGTAAGTCATTCGATCCTTTGAGCTAGGAGAGCAGCGCAGATGCAAAGAAAAAAAATTAGATCTGTTTAGACGATGAGCTCGGACTTATTCCACGACATGGGCAAAAACGATTAGATTTTCCCTCGTTTTGAAGGGAAAATTTCCCGGTTATTTTGGTATTTTTATTACTTTATAGAATTGGCTCGGTTCTTACATTATTTTTACCACCATGAAGTTACTGAATGAGTAAAATTAGCTAAGCTGCTGTTCGTGAAACAATTAATAACTCCTATATTTTGCCTTGAAAACATAATACAAATTTTGCGGTGTGAGGTTTAATACCTCGCTTCGACGCTCTGATACCGGAGACTGGAAGTCTGTCTGCAAGAGATTAAAAACATAGAAACTTGAATTCTGTAAACTGGAATTGTGGAGATAGAAAACCTAGAGACTAAATTTCCGCGCACTGGACTCATGGAGATAAATTTTTTGAGATAAATTCTGGAGACTGTAATTCTGTAGATTGGAACAATCAAAGTTGTGACAACACACTGTCCTCTTAAGTGCTGCAGCCAGTTGTGCTCTGTGTATTAGCAAGTGATGATTGATTCTGTCAGAGTCTCATAAAAGATGTCCGTACAGCGTAACTTTAAATGAATCATGCATGCGCGATGCCCTCACTCTATGAAAATTAATGCAAGTTAATGATTCATAAAATTTCATCCATTCAGAACGTTTCTAAGCACAGGTTGCCAAACTCAGAACTCAAGTAATAGTTATTATTCTTTTATCTTGGATTTTGACTTTGACGCTGCTTCAGTTGGAAGGAAATGCGTCCTTCGTAACAAATTTATGGTATGAGCAAAAAACCTGCCTTAAATTCATTTACATTCACTTATTATCCTAATGATAGAGATGAAAAATGGAAGATTCATGATTGTTCTCTTTCAGTGTTCCAGAGTTCAGGATGTTCTTGAAATGAGATTATTTTACGTTGCGCCCCTATATCTGTAAGTTAATTGACAGGGATGGTACGAGCACTAACGCTTCAGTACATGCAGACTGTGGATATTGAACGTTTAGGTAGGCTCGACAGAACGCGCCGAACATCGCTGGAGTGTAGTTTCATTATTTTTTAAATTTTTGTACGTGTTGTAATGAAAAGTTAGCATTTCGATCCCTCCGAATGTTACAGCAAGTTACCAAATTTTGGCTAGAAAGTTTTGTCCAAATCTAATGTAATAAAAATAAGTGCTTACATGAGCCCACAGAGCAGCTCTCATGCTTCTTCCTAATTTCTGTCTCTTTGAAATTAACTGAACAGTACCTCATTGCAACATCAAAAATTGACGTTAAAAGCCTATGAAGAAAATTGATCAGTTTTCTCTCCTCATTCCTCTTTCTGATTCCAGTGATATTTTTAGCTCAGACCTCAGTTTTTATTTAGCGACGCATTAGCTGCAATAGTGCGGCTTGACAAGCAGCGATTGATCCAACTTTGATCCAAAAGGAGTATAAATAGTTGCTCCTTCGGGGCTCGCCAGTAACTTCCTTTGCTGCTTAGCAGCTGCCACCGTGCTGATTGAGAAGTGTTTAACATTTATGGTTCTCTCTGCGTATATTGTGTTGCGGTACACGCATCACAATCATTTACAGTAGTGAAGTACAGTTTTGCGATGCAAAATTGAAACGACAAACGGAGTGAATGATTACAAATACAGAGGAGCGTCCATAAAAATCTGAAATACCTATTTCTACAGTCAAATGTTTTAAAATTTTAAGTTAAGCTGTGAAAACCATTGAAGAATTTCTCGTATGAATGGAAGCTGGCAGACGAGGAGAAAAGTGCTCCCAGTTTCCACAATCTTGGAGGCTCGATACACGGGGACTGGACACTCTATGCAGAATAACTTCCAGGTAAAAATTAACACAAATCATTCTCCGGACTTAAAATAAAGTTTATGTTTAAATGTTGTAATACATATTTTATTATGCAAAAAATGGCAAATATTTCAAACCAGAAAAACTCTTTTTGATCCATCATGTAGTATTTTACCCAACCTTCTTTAAATATCTTATGGTGATATTTTACATGGCAAATATAAATTTCCGAGGTTGTTTGTGCCTTTCCGAAGCAGATACCAGTCCTCGTACAAGCGCCATGACAGGCTTCACGCTGCCGTGCGTTACTGCCCCTTCTGTGGTACGTGGTCCTGGCTCTTAAAAACTATTATTATAGTTTTTTCCCTAGTATTATTATTTATCACTAATGAAAAAAATAATTTTAAATATAGCTACTTCTGGGCTCCAAGAAATTCTGTGATTTCTTGAGGATGCGAAGTAAAAGTTATTAGAGGGTGTAAAACTATGCATACGCTGATACGCTCATTTTTTACCTACAGTAGACTGATCAATAATTAATTGAGTTGCTCACCTGGGAAATGTAGATTCAAGTACATGATAAATACAATCAAGGTGCGAATTGTCAGGTTCTTGCACCCGTGTCTCAGGAATCAGAGGAAGTGTAAGAGCACTCGCACGCGGTGTCGTGTGTCGCACTTTCCGGGCGCTGCTCTCCGCAGCAACACAGTGCTCACGAGACCAGTTAGGTGCCTTCCGGCCCCATTTGGAAACGATTTCAAGTGACGCGACTGGCAATGTGAGTTCTTTTAATCCGATTCGACTACGCTTCAAAGAAAAAAGTTTTCCGCCTGAGGAAACCCTTCAGGATTTTTCCCTGCTGAGTGCTCTTGAGCAGATAGCGTTTTAAATTCTACGTAGATTCTACTTGCACTGCCAGCAGTACCGCTACAGCGGCGTGTATTGTGCGGAAATCTAGGGTCTGGATAAAATGGGGTGAAGTTTTTGCTCTCTTGAACATCTGCTAATGCCATTTTTTTGATTCTTTCATTTAGAGAAAACTTTTTTTTGCTGTGGAATTGATGTGCCATGCCTCCTGTTAGAATTTTCTTCGTCTCAAGTTCGTTGGGATGATTTACGACTCAGTAAGGATAATGAATGATAATGAAAGAAATTAAATATTATAATGATCACTCGTGCGTGTCTATGATTTGGTATCATTTTATATTACAGCAAACTCAAATTGCATCGTTCAGCCACCATTT
>JACJUY010011417.1:0-10121 GCA_014220935.1 Platorchestia sp. MABIK
CATAAATACCTGTATGGCATTTAAGATAGGATGGCCAAGGTTTATTTATGGTATTTTTTCCTACATTCGGATTATGGCATTTATTTTCTCACAGGCCGACTTGCCTTCTTCTGATAATAATATGCTTGAAGTCCTAGCATAGTAAATGATACTAATGATGTATGTATAGTTGTATACTCCGATCAGACTGTAAAGACTTCAATGCTACCCAAACCGGCCTCTAAACATGTAAAACGGCATCTGTGATTAGTTGAAATGCAACAGCCACCAAGACTATGGTCATCTGTAAATAGATGCACGTCAGTCAGCAACTCAGTTAATTTAATCAAATTAGAAGCCAGCTGGATTATAAAATTCATTTGGTTGAAAAAACAGAAGCTCGTTTTCTGTTCAAGATCGAAAAAAAGGTTTTGAACCTTCATTTTTCGATTTTTTCCTTAATAGTTATTGAGCTGAGGCGCGGCTGGCTGCTTGAGTCATTCAACTTCGGGGGGCTGGGGAGGGGTTTGCCGGCCGGCCACAGCAGTGCAGCATCGCCTGTCAACTCCCAAAACACCAAAGTTTACAAAAATACTAAACACACATTTTGAAAATCTGGTCGATTTTTAGATGGTGGGTCATTTTAGTGTAACTGCTGTCATCATAATTTTTGAAATAAGTATAGTAATTTAACGATTTGTATGTAGTAACATGAACGTTGCTAGTAGCTACCTAACATTTTCTTCAGCATCAGCGTATTGTTCATTTCGTTAAAAGTTCAACTGTTTCCTGCTTTATTACTTGAATATGTGAGTTATTCACTATTGATAAAAATTAACTCATTTTAGTTTCTTCGAAGCATGATTTCATTATTTTTAATCTGGAAAAGAAGTTGGTAACTGCACTCTAATGTTGCCAGATGTCACAGGAAGCAGTATTCTAATCAAAACAAATATATGTGCCTTTTATTTGATCTATGTATGAAAAAAGCAACTTAGGGATATTTTTGTCATCACATAAAAGATCTTTATGTCAAAATTTACACAACTCAACAGAAAATAAAACAATTCGGTCCGTTGGTCCGTTTCATACAGGTTTAAACATCGATCAAAGTAGCTTCAAACGAGGTGCGGCTCATGCGAGCCAGTCGCATCGTTGCACGGTAGATTGTAGATAGTTAACTCAGTCAATCTTCAGTGCTACTTTTATTCGGTTTACGTCCACATTGTGATACGAATTCCCCTTTTATGAAAATAATATAAAGAATTTACATAGTGCTTTAAAATACAGTTGGTAGAATTATATCATACGCAGTCGTGAGTACTGCTTTTACCTCTATATGCNATGCTGCTTCTCCTTGAAAATAACGAAAGAGACATATGGCACCGTGTCAAAAATAGAGGCTAAAAAGAGACCGGATATGATTCTGAAACTCTACTTTTTATACCAGACAAAGAAATATTAGCTAACGTTGGTGCTGGGGGGGTTCCGCCCAAATAAACCGGCCATTTGTTGGTAAATAATGCTACTGAACAAACGAGATCGCCGATACCGACAGCGAAAGGAAATTTTCAAACATCTTCCTGCTAAGACTCTGAGAGCATAGATTTGAGAAAATATTTCTATGATACATTTTGGTGTATCATAAAAAAGCGTGTTGAGAAATTAACATCAAAACTATCCATGGAAACTAACTGTGAAAACTAACTATGTTGCAGTATGAATTTGCCTAAGTGTTTTTTGAAGTGTATCGGATTCTGCCAAACAGGTCTATGAAAGGAATTATTAACTTAGGAATTTTTTAGGTTTTTGCATTACACGCAGCTATAGTAAAGGTCTCTGTGAGGGGCTAATTTTGTGTACCCCAGAGCCCAAGATACCAGGGGTTGACAACAACAGCGATTTCGTCATTAAGGGTGAAATATTTCAGTTTTGTTAAGAGCTATTTACCCCGTCACATTTCCTCTGGTATTTATTCATTAGAACAACACCCTGCTCTTATCTGGAAAACAGGCAATAAATTTTGGGTCTTTTGGGTTTTTCAGGATTGGTCAGATCATTCTGAGTGAGAATAATAATTGTTCGATAAAACATTTCTGGCTCATACTTGTGTTATGCCTAATCAATTATGCTCTTAACCCAGTTGCAAACTTCTCGAAAGTTTGAGTAGGAAGTAAGGTAGAGTGAATCGCTCCAAACGGGTAAAAAAAATTAATGTAGTTATTCAAATTAATCGGAAATTAACTCGTACACCGGTATATTGAAATCAAGCCTAAATAAAAGTGAAAATTCTTCTATATATGTGAAAAGTCTACTTGAAAAGTAGAAATCACATTCTCTAGAGTTTTAAAATTATTTCTAGCACTATTAAAGCCCAAATATTTTACAAATAATAGTAAGATTTTTCGAAATTTTAAGGAGAAGCAACAAACTTAACTCAATTAAGGTATTTTAAACTTAGCTCTCAGCAATTTGAATTTCATATTGAAAAAAAAAAAAATCACCAGTTCTAGGTTGAAGCTCATGTCACACGCAGTGAAACTGGATTGACTTCTAGCATCCAAAGAAAAAACAGTCAAATGACTCAGAAAGAGTCATTTCAGTGCAATACCGAACGTTCCATCAAAACACAAAAATGAGACTATATCATTTGTGTGCCGCGTTTGACGCTTTCGACGACGATATCAATTTTGAGATGACCTCTTTTCAATAATGTGTTCCTTATTTACTTATTTGATAAATTGCTTAGAGTTTCTGAGCCGTATTTAAGCAGGCCGTTTTCAAGTTCATATGGTTGCAAAAGAGGATCTTTTTATCTCGTTACCATACCTGAATGGAAATAATACAAACTACGAGTACCATCTCAAAGTTATAACTCTCATGATTACCCCCGTATAAATTTGGAATTGCCCTTGATATTATATTGAGAATTCATAATTTTCAAGGTACGAGGACTCTTTGCGTACCTTTTGATGTACGCATCAACTTTATATAAAAATTTAGTAATAGGGTTTGAAATCCCAGGACAAAATGAAAATCCCGGAATCCCATGATTTCAGGAAGACAATCCCGGGATTTTTTATATTTTACATTTATGCTATTGTAATTTGTTGCCCATGCCCATCTCAGTACTTGACGATTTAGGGAGCGAAAAATCTTTATCTGAGAAGGATTCTCTAATGAATTCACTCTCAACTGCTAGAAGCTTGGTCACTTGTTTTCTGGTGTCCTTTGATGCACTCTTTCGCAACGTGTTATTTTGATTTGTTTAGGCTTAATGCTTTCATTACTGCTCTCCTTTGCATGAGGGTGCTTCATTCCAATACGAATTCTTTTTTCTCAGCTACTATAGTTGACGTAACTGGGTCTACAGTTTCAGGATTCACTATGTTGTGTTCACTCTTTAAGTGACGTAACAAACCACTGGTAGACCAGCCTTTGCAAAGTAAGCTCTTGCCGCACTTTATACACTTCGTACTTTTTCCAGTTGCATCTTTAACGTAGTATCGCCTCACAAAGGTTTATGTTTCTACAACATCGGCCTTTACCATCGTCTCTATAACAGTCTTTTCTTTATTACCTGCAAAACCAAACCAGAAAATATATTCTGATGAAATTGTTGAACCATATTATGAGAGAGTGTAGATACCACTGTGTACTGATGTAAATTGCAATAATATTAAAAAACTTGAGTCCTATCTTGAGCTCTCTAAGTGATCAATCAGATTAAATTGCATGATTTTAGGTTATTTTTTCACTAATAATATGAAAAATGTATGTATGCTATTTAGAATCCCTGGAATTCCGGTGAAAAATGGAGTTCTCGGACCGGGAAATTTCAACCCCAAATCATCCGGGATCCCGGTATGCAAACCCTATTTAGTAATGTTGTCTGCAGTGGCTCGAATATTGATAGCATATCCAGACGGGCTACGGTCTGCATCTCTGAGCAATAATGTTTTAGCTATAGAATCGATCAATCCTTAGTAAAACCTCCTCATTCAAATCTTAAAGCACTCTGCAAAAATTTGAATCATTCTTTTGATGTTAATAATTGTCCTCTTATAGACTCAGCCAACATATCTATATATCCTAGATTTTTGGATTGCTGATACATGTATAGTTAAAAATAAGCCGATCTTGAACTGCTGCGTAACAAAGGTCTAACTGTAACTGGAATGACTCGCGTGCGAACTCTGTGGGTCCATTCGTTTGATTCGGTGAATAATACAACATCGAGTACATATTCAAGGTAGTTCTTTCTTCTCTTTTGTCCGCCTGTTTGATAAATACGGGTTACTTCGGTAATATTTTTAGTTTTTTAAATTGCTGTTTCAAGCGTGTTTTCGTTATCTGGCAGATGACGAACATTCACTGATGATGATTTTTCTCGAAATCTGATTATTATGGGTGTTTGGAAATTATTTTATTCTCATCATTTGGGCTTTTGCTCATACTTAGAGTTTGATTCCGTAAAAAAGCCTCTCTCAGTTATAATATTTTAGAAATCTGTCCTACATTTAATAGAATTGCGCCCGTAGAGAAAGGTTTCTGTTGAACGCACTGAAATCGTTGAACTTTGTCAGAAACTCGTGAAGAAAGTTTATACATATGTATATAAATATATGTATACACAAATACCCGTTACATATATACATAAATGCATATTTATACAAGTATATACTTAATTTCATTTACATATATATAAATATATGTTGCAAATACGTTTATATACATATATATTAGGGTGGAGCTTTAGTTGAAATTCCTACTCTCATGCTCTGAAACAAGTCCACTTGGCCTAGAAACGTCACAGCCAAAATTAGATAATCAAAATATAATATTTAGAGGTAGTCCAGAGACCTTGAAAATCATGAATTTCAATAAAAATCCCATTTTTAGTAATCTCTTGTGTACTGCTCCCAGTCCCCCCAGCTCTATAGCGAAATATTGAAATCGAGCCTAAAGCGGACCTTTACTATGAAGGCAAGAATTATCTGCTCACAGGGACCACTCTGTTAATTGTGGCTTGGTTCGAGCCAATATGTGCACTGCCTCTCTGGCGTCTGGGATGGTACGCCGATGTTCTGCTACCACTTGAAGGAGAAATTGTATCTTCTCTTCATTCTTGTGAGCACTTTTTTATACTGTTTGATAGGAGCTATCCCTCGCCCTGCATGGTCGCTAACAACTTGAAGAACCATCAATCGCTCTTCGGTAACTTGGAAACTTTGATTCGCTTCCCAAAGGATGGATCAGCGTCCAGAAAATCTGAGGAAAACCATGCGTTTGAAAAAGGCTCATAGTTTAGGGTGAAGCGGATGAATATAGATGGCTCTTAGCAATTGTCTTGAGATCGTAGTTGCAACGCTTTTCGGGCTTCTCATCTTCATTCACTTCATCGCTCTTCATGCTTATCAGTAATCGCCTTTTTACTGACAAGTTCACTTATCCATAGAATAGCGAGAGGCGATGTTCTCCTCCTAGAGATACCACAAGTGGCATTTCAGTTTCTCGGAAATGGCCGCAGAAATATAAGAATTCGTGGCACTGTAGTTACGGGGAGCTTTCATCGGGTTTAAGTCGCGGAGAGGAGCTTAGGCAGCACTAGGAGCTGTGAACTAACATTCCAAATAGATGAGAACAATGAATCAACACATCTCTCGTGGTCCTTTCTCTTCAAACTTTTGCTGTCAAATGGAGTAGTTAGCTTTCGACATCCAACGGACATGGTGTATTGGACCAGGGGTACGAAAGTTAACATCTTGGGAGGATTCAGCTCCAATAAACAAGATCGTGAGCTGTAGTAGCTCCCGATAGTCGTCTCATGGTTGATGGGATGTTTACTGGCTTGTGACAAATGTGAGGATGCGCTCGCTTTCTGCTGAAATCCGAGGTCAAACCACATCCCTATTAAAAATTGAGGCAGTATTATACTCGCGTTACTGGAGAGTACTGCGTAGCGTTCGGTATGTTTATGGGACTCGGAAGTGTAGAATTATGCGTGGCGAGTCCAAGGAAAAACTAGATAATTGTACCATAGTCTGACCATAGTTCACATAAACCTGCCGCTAGCCGCCTACGAAGCAGCAGTCGTCTCATATCCTGACCGTAAGCCGCACAGGCTTATCGTATAAAACTGCTACAATTGTCCCATCAACTGACCTATTTCAGACTGTGGCCACATAGCAGCAAAATGCTAAATATATACCCAGCAAGTAGTTTTCCAATCCATGATCTGACCATAAAACGCTATTATCGGTGGCATTTTATGGTCGGTACAAGAACTGGAAAACTGTTTGCTGGGGATGTTGGCGTACATGTTTTTTGCATGGACAAATTCCAACCTTAGACACTCAAAATGAAAAATCGATTTTCAGGAGTGAAAAAAATATCATCCCGCTTTCGAGTAATTGACATCAAAAGAACTTCAGCTAATGCTATTCCTACCTGGCATTGTATAGCTATTAGAAAATGTGTTCTAATACACAGATACCAGGTAGGAATAGCATTGGTTGGGCTCATTTTTAGGTCATGATTACTTGAAAACGGTGGAGTTTTAATGTTTTCGCCACTCATTAAAATCAAATTATTTCAAGTTTTTCTATCTATGGTTGAAATTTGTCTGTGCAAAGACGGAAACCGAATATACATATATATATACATATATATATATATATATATATATATATATAGATTACACTGTAGATTGTACGGTACAAATAATGCACATTATTCCATTTCAAGGTCATATTTAAATCAAATGTATGACCTACCTATCAATGTATGCACTGGAGAATCATAAAAGCCACGGCAAATAATGCAAGCATCCATTGCATATTTTAACATGGAAACTAATAGAATAAACTCAAGTAGACTATTTATAAGAGGATAATAAGACTTATTCATCAACAAAAATTCATTTACCACCTGTTGGGATGCTTGAGATTAATTTCTCTTTAATATACGATCTCGCCTAAAAATAGTTCTTAAAATTCAAATAAAGACATTATCCAGAAAAATAGATGTTGCCCAGAAGTAGGTAACTACTCAAAATAAATTTTCCATAGAGAAACAAGACTCCGCTTTTTGATTGAATGTTTTTTCTACTCATTTCTATTCAAACAAATACGAAAAGTAGCTATAACATTGATCATATGCATATATGCATATATAGCTAGACTGATATCATTTCTGTGTGTGAACTGCAATAAGCTATGTAGCTACAGCGAACCATTAGGCATGAAATAAGATTCTACTATCCACGCTTGTTATTAGCTGTCTCTTATCTTTTTGGGAAGGAATCTGTATCAATTAAAGCACAGTAAGTTCAAGTGCTGAAATGTTAAACACAATATCGGCTCCATAAGTATCTTACATACTGAAATACATGTAAACATTTAGCCAGTTTCTTCTCCAATATGGTGAGATACAGCATAGAACAAACACGGATAGTGGATGCTTATTTCATGCTTAAGGGTTCGTCAATAACTGTACAGCATTAAATGATATGTTTAAATAATTAGCTAAACATTACTTTTTCATGAAATGTTTTTTCAATTTAATAGCTTTTATAATATATACGCAATAATAAAGTAAGGCATTCCAGTAACTACTGCGATATCTGATAGTTGAAACTGATTCATCCTTTCAAGTAACAGAACAGAACAAAAAAATACGGTGGACCCATGAAATTGCATCACTTGGAAATGACGCAAATAAAATAAGCTGAGAGTCACGCAAATGGAAAACACTGCAATAAAAAAATTTATCTGAAAGTGACTCACTCACAAGCTAATATACATATTCATAGTTTCAATTAAAATACCATTCGTTAGACCAAGTTGAGTACTTGGGCCCGCCTCTGTGGTAGCAGGAGTTGTAAGTTGGGGCGTGGTGTCCTTCCCCGCTGCATCAGTCGCTGCTAGGCCTGCAGTGACATTCGCACCCGTGGCTGTATGAGTGGCGGCCGCCCCCGTTACGTAGTCCTTTACCCGGGGCCCACGATGCCCGTCCCTGTCAACTGCGTTCTTAAGGGCCAGAGTGATCGCCTTGTTGATATCCGACAATGACACCTCTCGGAATTGTTGACGGCTCAAAATAGCCTCTGTAATATCCTTATATATTTTTACAAATAAAATACAATCCTCAATAGGGTGTGGATGTACTCAAACACATATTAAGCTCATTAAGCCAGAAATTATTTTTGCACTTTGATAGTTAGCAATTTATCAGGCATTCAACGTGCGCCACTCATTTGCATTTGAACAATAATAATTCTTTTGTGTTACACAGAGATTACAACATGAAGGAAAATGTTGAATTTTAGCTGAAGGAAGAATGGAATAATAGCTGCATGCATTACTTTCTATATACAACGATACTTACGTTCGATCAGCTGGTATGCCATCGTGTTTTTGAAGGCCAGCTTGTCTCTCTCCCTCGACCTTCCAAGACCAGTAAGTGAAAACTGTAGTGCTAAACTCCTGGTCATGCACATCTTCAACATCTTAGTCACCGTCCTAGTTAGCGTTCCTTCCCGTGCATGCTGAAGAAGCTTCACCTAAATGAAAATAAGACCCTGAGACAACCTCCCCTCAGACACTTGCACAATTGAAACTTGAGTACTCATTTAGCTACATATTTGTCACAATAAATTACCTATTATTACATACAGCATTGAAGATGCTTTAAGAAAAGAATTAATTCACAATATACTGTAGAGTCGTCAGAAATTTCATAAATATTTTTTACACACAAGCTTACCATTTCAGGATTTGATGTTAATTGAAGTAACTCTGCAGAGTTATTCGCGAGAGGTGGACAGAGGATGTCAGCACACGATGGCTTACGAAGCATCTTTGAAACTTCGGTTAATAAAATGTTGTTTTCCTTCACAACCATTTCTATTTGAGTGACTCTTGTGTCTAGGGAAGTAACCTTCTGCTCAATTCTGGTCCATTCGCCGTTTTTCACGGTGGATTCCTCTGCAGACTAATTCCTGAGGACGTTATTATTCCCATCATATCAGTCAAAATTGCTTCTACAGTCTAACTTCAACAAGTCTTATTTTCAATGTTCAAATGTTATCTACGATTCACATCGCATATAACCTTCAATTACCAAAAATGAAAATTGCAAAGTGATTTACTTCAATTGAGGTATGAATGTGGAGGTCTTATGAAGCTGCAGAGGAACTGCCGGAGCGGGATCTAGGTCGTCATTGCTACAATCAGAAGAGGACCCATCGGGAGTTGCCACTGCATGGGAATAGAGGATGAGCAAAAGGTCTTGAACTATTCTAAATTTATAAAATACAACCTGCAACTAAATTGCAATTAGAGAACTATTTTCAATTTGCTTCAAATCAGGTATAGGTCATCAATATCACGCCAGAAACCAGTGAAGCATGACCTTGGCATGCAATACCTGAAATAGAAATATTGACTGTCAACTCATGGCTATACCTAGTGTGAATAAAGATTTCAAATAAAAGATGCAGATAAGATAGAACTCAAAGAACTCTAAACTGATCAACAAATAGAAAAGAAATAGAATAGAAATCAACAAATAGAGATAGAACTCTCAACGGATCAACAAAATGTGCTTCTGCGCAAAATTAGTGAAAACAGCACTAGCTTTAAAACACAAGAGATGGCTGGGGTGAATTGCCAAACAGAAAATGTAGGCCAAGCAACGTTGATAATTTAATTGTATTTGGAAGAGATTTTTGGTGCAGCAATTCACCCTGGGTGATTGACTGACGACTCACCACACTTGACTCTACATGTTAAAAGCCACGGGTGATGTATATGGTAATAAATTGTAACCTGACATGGCTGCGTGCAAGACTTCTATTTCTGATTCAAGGACATCACCGAATACTGATGAAAATTAGAAATAGAGATCTTCATTCATAATAAAAAATTGCAATAGTTCCATTAACTACCTAATAGAAATCTCAACTGACCTTTATTGGGAGTGAAGCTCAGTTTCCGTTTGCTGTTGACTGCTGTTCTGGGTAATTGCTCTTTTGTAGATCCCTAGCCAAATATATGGGATTTTCTCCATTATCACTATTACCTAGCTACTGAAAATGTTCTCAAATATCACTGTACAGAAACAGATATGCAATTGAACAA
>JACJUY010011417.1:10581-25502 GCA_014220935.1 Platorchestia sp. MABIK
TTGCAATTCCTTCCCACATAGAATTTGGATGAACTATTTCACACGCTGTCAGTTTTACTGTCACTCAAAGATCATAGTAAATAGTAATCACTGGAGTCACGGAGCGAAAACTGCGGGGTGTTTAGAAAATAACTGCAAGGGCGCAGAGAAAAGATTTTATATAATGACTGCCGCCACACTGCAAACAAGCTAAATAGGTACTCTTAACGTCACAAAATTGATTAAAATGATGCATATAGAGGTAAAAGCAGTACTCACGACTGCGTATGATATAATTCTTTCAACTGTATTTGAACGCATTAAGTAAATTCTCTATATTATTTCCAGAAAAGTGAAATTCGTTTCACAATGTGGACGTAAACCGAATTAAAGTAGCACTGAAGATTGACTGAGTTAACTAGCTACCGTGCAACGGTGCGACCGGCTCGCATAAACCGCACCTCGTTTGAAGCTGCTTTGATCGATGTTTGAACCTGTATGAAACGGACCAACGGACCGAATTGTTTTATTTTCTGTTGAGTTGTGTTAAATTTTGACATAAGGATCTTTTATGTGATGACAAAAACATACCTATGTTGCTTTTCTCATACATAGATCAAATAAAAGCCACATATATTTGTTTTGATTAGAATACTGCTTCCTGTGACATCTGGCAACATTAGAGTGCAGTTACCAACTTCTTTTCCAGATTAAAAATTATGAAATCATGCTTCGAAGAAACTAAAATGAGTTAATTTTTATCAATAGTGAATAACTCACATATTCAAGTAATAAAGCAAGAAACAGTTGAACTTTTAACGAAATGAACAATACGCTGATGCTGAAGAAAATGTTAGGTAGCTACTAGCAACGTTAATGTTACTACATACATAGTGTTAAATTACTATACCTATTTCAAAAATTATGATGACTGCAGTTACACTAATATGACCCACCATCTAAAAATTGACCAGATTTTCAAAATGTGTGTTTAGTATTATTGTAAACTTTGGTGTTTTGGGAGTTGACAGTCGATGCTGCACTGCTGTGACCGGCCGGCAAACCCCTCCCCAGCCCCCCGAAGTTGAATGACTCAAGCAGCCAGCCGCTCCACAGCTCAATAACTATTAAGGGAATAATCTGAAAATGAAGGTTCAAAACCTTTTTTTCGATCTTGAACAGGAAACGAGCTTATGTTTTTTCAACCAAATGAATTTTATAATCTAGCTGGCTTCTAATTTGATTAAATTAACTGAGTTGCTGACTGACGTGCAACTATTTACAGATGACCATAGTCTTGGTGGCTGTTGCATTTCAACTAATCACAGATGCCGTTTTATATGTTTAGAGGCCGGATTGGGTAGCATTGAAGTCCTTACAGTCTGATCTGATTTTACAACTTTACATACATCATTAGTATCTTATACTATGCTAGGACTTCCAGCATATTATTATCAGAAGAAGGCAAGTTGGCCTGTGAGAAAATAAGTACCGTAATCCGAATGTAGGAAAAAATACCATAAATAAACCTTGGCCTTCCTATCTTAAATGCCATACAGGTATTTATGGACTTTTTATGAGCGACATATGGGTCATTTTTACATGTGATGACATTTCTTACTGTAAACATACCATATTAAGCGTATGTTAAGCCAAAATCCAATAAACTTACCAAGTAACTGCCATGATTTTTAATAGGGATCAATCGTCAATCCAGAATCACAGGTAGTTTTATCAATCCTCTTCCAGCCAGCCTGGAATCTCATGAGTACGAGTATATGGGGCCCGGATGAAACACCAATGCCAGCTTTGAATGCAGCGGCAAGAACAAGCTCCATTATATAATGTCAGCATGCAAAGTGGAAGAGGTCCCGCCCTAGTGGAAGAGGTCCCGCATGTGCTCAGTGAATACACAAGCACCTCCTCGTATTCCAGTGTTAGCTGCCGTGGTATTGAAACTTTGAACTGCGATCTGTTCAGTGAGCCCCCACTTGTCTAGAGCGTCGACAACAGCTTGGGCCTGACTCTCCCCGGTCCGCGAAGGGATCTTGGGGACTCAAAGAAGCTGCTGAACCCTTGTCCAGAGACCAAGATGATGAGACTATCCACTCGCGAACGCTAGGTTAGGTCTGCCGTAAACTTTCCGTCCCAGTGCACAGTTAGAGGAATGTTGGCCGAAAACTTCTCATGCAGACTGCTTACAAAAGTTGCCCTGGTTTTGATTCTCTCTCTCACCTTAGTGAGTCCCTGTTAAAACTGAACTCATTCGCGTCGCTCCCCTCCACTCCTGTTCGCTTCAGTGATTATTATTATGGTGGCTTTCCTGTCTGAAGCTTGGGTGCGATCAAGAGTAGCAGCGAGAGTCTGTGTAATGGTTTTCTTCGTGCCTCGAACCCTTTTATGGGCTGACAAATTTTGGTTAGCTTTGAACAAAACTTGATCATCACTGCCTATGGATTCTACTTGGCTGTCACTTCTGCTGCTGTTTGAGGATAGCACAGCTCTCGAAGTAGAGGCCTCGCACTCCGTCAATGGTAGTAAGTTCCTCTTCTCCCAAGTTGCCCCATCTCAGCACTTATGTCCTTCTTTGCCAAAACTAAATCCTGATATCCTAAGGTCCCATGGTGCTCTTTCGCTCGCTGAGCAAGAACAAAGTGCCTGTCCTCTTCAGTCTTGCTTTTCTGAAATGCATCGACATGAGTGATATCGAAATGGTTCTCCAATTCATCTATGAATGCGTTCTGCATGCAGGTTTGAGTTGGAGTTTTCCTGTTCCGGAGATGCTTCAAGTTTTGCCACGTTTGAAACAGAGTTCCCATTTTTTATAGAGCGAAGCTCTGATTTAGCAGGAATTCGGGCTTTTCCCACCCAGATGGCTTGAACTTGACGAACAGTTTCAGTGGATGCTTCATGAATCGTTTTCTTTTTCCTGTTATAGAGGCGGAAAAATACATCAAGTACTTCAAGATTAGATGGAAGCCTGGTACCACCAAACTCCTTAGCCGGATTCCAGACGTGAAAAACTTCAGTCTGGGCTCGTGTAGCAGTGGAGTGAAGCAACTAAGTATTAGCTAGATATCTGTTTCAATGTTACATATTATACACCTATAAAAAGAAAAAACTGGTAAAACTGTGATTCGTTTGTATTTGTATTTACCAAAAAGTAACAATTAACACAATGTGCCTAAAAAAATCAACATAACTTTTTTAAAGCGTGGAAGTTAAAAAAATGTACCACACCTTTGTAGGGCATTCAATTCTGCTACTTTTGACACCAAACTTATCCATGCACTTCAAAAACTCTTGGTGCCTTAGCGAGTTTGCATTTTGATGTGCGAAAAACATACTTGCGAACCCATGTAAACGTCATGCCTCATGGCACACTGAGTCGCTATCGTGTTTCACCACACTGTCTAACACACAGGCTATGCAGGGTTGCCAGTACCACCATATAACTATCACTTTTACACGTGTATTTGAAAAATTTGATCAATTTCTGGGTAGACGGTCCCCTTAAAAAAATTAACATGCCTAGACTACCTCTAAATACTCTTCGAATTACCTCGAATTTTAATAGTATTAATTTTGGGACTAGTGCACTCTTGTTAGATGAGGAGAGCTTAACGCTTTGAAAGTTGAAAAAAGCTCCACCTTAATATAGTACATATAGCGTGAACAGAAAGTCCTTGGAATAAATTGGAAGCGATTTATTAATGCAAAAGTTGCAAATAGATCAAACAACCATCCAAAAAGTTGTTTGCAAACCTGCTAATCAATTCATCAAAATGCTTTTCAAAATGGTCCCCTTTAAACCTAATTACAACATCAAGTGTTCGACTGAAACCTTCCACAGATCCGCAAAGCTTATCCTAGGATATTTTGGCCATTCTCTGAGCTCGTGACATGACCTCATTTTGAAAGAAGATAGTTGGAGACCATTTTTAACTATGTTTCACATTGACGTATTATTCACATTCTTCTCTTCTGCCACCTTCAATCATCATCTTGGTGCAAACTCATTGGGAGTTCCCACTTCTCGGACGATGTAGTAAATTTTTCGACAAGTTGGTGAACTGTCGATTTGACTACTTTCAAGAGCTTAGCGATTTCATAATTGGTTCTTCCCTGCGAAATGAAGTTCGATAATAGCTTGTAGTTTTCTCATTTTTTAATCACACCTTGTAAAATTTAAAAATATATCTGAAAAATATTGTTAACATCATGACATATTTTGGTGCTTTATTGAAAAAGTTTCAAATTTGCTATTAAAATTTTAGAAAAAGTCCAAGGACGCTGCACACCCTCTGTGTATATATATAGATGGATATGTATGCATATAACAGACAATTCGGTAAACTACTTCTGAGTAATCGTTTTATTGCTCGAAATGAATTTTTTAAAGCTGTTCACATTGTTTAGGATGTTCAGCACTTATTATTTTCTTAATCGATGGATTTCATGAATAATGTTGAGTAACTGTGGTGACAATTAATTCCTAGGGAAAAAATTTGTTATGCAAAATTGCTTCTAACAAGTCTCTCGTGATAAATAAATTTGAACTTATAAGATATGACTTTATCGTGAAGCTCTAACAATGCCTTATAATAACGTTTAAATAAGGAAACCTGAGAATAAACGATTTCATTATTTCTAAAAGGGATGACACAATGACGTACTCTACTAGCATGCCCAAAGTATTCTATGAACTTGACAATTCAAAAACAAATCATTCGACAATTTTTTTCTTGTTTTACTCCCTGAAGTAAAACAGGGCCTTTGTACACCGAATTAGTAAATGTTCCTAGTGAAAATACCTATGACCTTAACGTAGTTTTCGCAAGTGTAATAACTGAAAACAAACAAAGCAAAGTCAATGCTTTTCTTTTATTATATTGGGTATTTTTGAAATACGAGACCCAAAAGAATGCTTAATAACTTTTGAAACCATGAACGGATTTTTGATCCTATACTGTAATTTGCTGTGAATTTGGGACGTAGCAAAAGGAGGTGTCATGGAAAATAACCCATTTTTACAACAAGTTGAAATGAATAGAATTTTGACACAAGTTCCTCAATGTTTGCGGTAAGCTTGCTCGCTTGTCTCCATAAGTTAACGAGTCAAATAGCGTCTAAAGTGAAACTCGTTATAATAATTGATCCCCAAAATATCACCGGAATATTACACAGTAACGCAAAAAAAACAGCTGAATAAATTAATAAAACTTTACAATTTGGAATTAGGATAACCTGAGTTATGATGTAGAATAATTCGGGTATTTATTTTTTTACAATAAATATTTTTCATCCCTTGGGTGGCCTAATTCTCTATTGTTGCTAACGAATTTGATATTTAACTTTTTCATTATACAGGGTGTCGCGTTAATACTTATTAACAAAATATTTTTAATATTTTTTCTACTTAAAAAAGAAAAATGAAATTTGGCTAGCAGGATATAATAATTATGATTAGTTAATAATTTCAAGAATTTTTTCGAAATTTCTCGTTTTTACTCCTATTATAAGATCCAGATGCAGTAAAACTAGGCGGCATGAATAAAGGCTCAACTTTAAGCCTTTTGCCCTATGGAGATGTTCTATTCCTACTGGAAGATCTGTATTTCCAATCTGTCTTTGCACAGGGCCTGAGGGCCGCACTATCACTCGAAAGGGTTTAGTCTGGCGGAAATGGAACTACTTTCGAGTAAATTCACTACCCCAGAAATTTCAAGTCTTTCATGGTGCGAGTGAAAGACCGCTTCCACTGTGAAAATCTTTGCAATTCACACGCAGGTACAGTGTAAATAAATCGAGGTTTACCTTGAGTCATTTTCAGGTAAGTCAGAATCGCTCATTATGAACACGTCTTCTCAGGGTGCGAGTGTTGTCAGCCACTTTTTTCCACTTCAACTCCCCTGGCGCTAACGATATAACAGCCTGTTTTGTAGGCAAAGTTCGTACCCAAAGTATGAAGAATTTGACTATAACAGTCATTTAAAAAAGTCCAGTTCAATATCACACATGTTGGGCCATTGCACATTTTTGAAATGAATAAGACATGAAATGATGAAATAGCTACAGAGTAATTATGATTAAAAGAAACAGAAGGATTTTCACCTTCGTCTCCCTCAGTGACAGTACCAAAATTTACACGAGTCTCTGAGTGGCCGTTGAAGAACGTCACGACCGATGAATTTTCACATCATCGGCCAGACCATACGCAGATGCAAGTACACTGAGAAAAAATATAGGGTCATTTTGACGCACTTAAGTGTGTCATCCGTTTGTCGCCAAACCGGCACACAATTGTGTGTCATGGAGGTGCCATGACACACTTTAGTGTGTAACATGACACACTTAGGGCAGTCATGACACACTTAGGGGAAATCTACAGAACCTTAAACATAGATTTAACTTACTCCGACCACACTTCTCTGTCTTGCCTGTGGATTAAGAAAAATTAGTATTTAAAGAATAATGAATCATTCGAGGCTTATGTTGTACCACACATTGACCATTAAATTTTTAAATTTTCACAATATTTCCAAAGAAAAAAATGCACTACTTATGAAGTCACCGTATTCTGTAATTTTACAGGGAAGATATAAAATATTTCATACCGTGTGTAGAGAAACTTCACGAATTTATTCAGAGTATAACAGTTTAATAGAAATCTTCAAATAAATTGAGAACGTCTCATTTCATACTGTCGTGTAAAAAAACTTTACGAATTTATGCAGAGTTGAACAGAATAATTGAAATCTGAATCTGCAAATAAACTGAGAGCGTCTACAAGATCTTCCTCACAACAGCATTAAATGTGTTTTAACATGACATATGAATTGGAATAATTGTGACGGTTTCAAAGCCTTAACGTTTATCGAATGAACAAAGCCCTGATTTCAAGCTAAATTACATTTTAGATTACTAAAAAAAATTTTTTCAAGCAATTAAAATAGGCTTCAGCACAACCACATCTTACATTCATTCGTTCAGATAAAACAGCATCAGTTCAGTTCACTCATTTTATTCAGCACTGAAATGACACATTTTCCCTGTATTTAATACTCGGAATATTAATAGTTGAATTCAAAGCAATAAAAAAGGTGGACACAAATTCAGTACTGAATGTTTATCTACTTAGAACTGGATGTGATCAAAATTATTCTACGTTTGTGAGCACATTTCCGTATAATCCAGAAATATTCAAACAATCAGAATCAATTTTATTTTCCACTTTCAGTTTCATTTAACTTGGAAGGTAAAGGTCTCATGCTTCAGCACAAGAATGCTCCATTTTGAAATGAAAAATGTCGACACCTGTTATCACGCACAAATGAAATTCGAATTTATCACAAATCCTTAGAAATTGTAAATCTCATTTTACACACTAATAAAATAAAAAATTCATTTAAAAAAAAAATACCTAAACCTGTGTGCACATTTCCATGTAAATCTAGAAACATTCAAACGAACGAAAATAATTAAATTCTGCGTTAAGTTTCATAACTGAGTTATCGTAAAATTAAGCATGTCTTTCGCTGTGATGAAAATAATTTCATTTGGAAAAAGAAAACAAATTTTCAAACACTTGTCTCCTACAAATGAAATCCTGATTTATCTCTATACAGGAAGGTTTCATTTTAAGTCAAGAAAGAACCTAAAAATACTTATTAAGTTGTTCACTTGTACACAAGTATCAAAATGAAGGTGATGAACAAAGTATTCAAAGAATTGTTTCAAAAAATATATTTTACACTTCACTTTTGAGGTCCATAAAGAACGAGTTCTCGCATAGTTAGAGGAAGTCTTACGCTACAATAGAGAAAATACTTTCTGAAGTTATATCAGCCAAAAGAATTCTACCATAATTTTCGCACATAATAATTCTCATTAAATAACTAAGGCAATATAGTTTAATAACACTATTTTTACACACTACAAAATATAACATTACATATTACTAATCGCAGTTCAATGCAATGGACGCTATAAAATCAAATAATTATAGTGACTTCAATTTTTTTTTACAAATCTACTCACTTTTCTACAAAAATCAAAGAATATTGGAGTAGTCGAAATTGAATCTTAGTTACTTCTATTATACAAATAGTGAAGGTCTCATCCAACGCTAGGAAACATTCTCTCAATTTTGAAACTGTGGAATGATTTTTTAAGATTTATCGTCTAAAATTTTCGTTCACATACTACTACGCCAATACAATGTGAGAGTTTCATTTTCACTCGAGGAAATTTTCAGCAATATTTATTTCAAAGTAGTGTACTGAAAGGTTTGTACGTTTGCGACTCAGATCACAGCTCAAGTTAATTACTAATATAAAGAAAAATAAAATGGAAAATACAATTAATCGATATTTATGTGCATATTTCTTCATGAAATCAGAAATGTTCAAACAAACGAAAAAAATTTTAATAATCACTTTTAGTTTCATAATGAGCTCAAATTCTTGCAAAGTTAACAATATCTCAAGTAAGAATTTACGTTTTAATACAGTGAAAACATTGAAGCTTGTATTGGAACTTGGAATCTCAAATTCCACGTCAATGTAAAATGAAAGTAATCGCGTTACTTTTGAACTATATAAAATAAAGAACTTTCCACACAAAACTGAAATTCCATAACGTTGCATCAAACGATGTTCATTGGTTTCACTGAGTCAAAAGGGCGTCACTCGTGATGTGTTGACCGCCATTGGTAACGATACCGAGGTCGTTTTGTGAAGATCCTAAGACTGGTATGTAAACTTGCAACAATAACAAATTTTCGAGGATGTGATGAATAAGTTTAGGTCTCCTGGGAAAGTTTAGTTATGTTAATAAATTGAATGTGAAATCCTCAAAACAAAATTCAGCACTAAATAAGTACAGAACTCCGCGCTAAAAAAGTTCATGTTAATAACACCTCTTTCATAATGGTTTTGAAACATCTGATATTCCTGGAAAGAGACCAATCAAAATTTCATTCTCAACACAATCGACGGCATTTAAATTGATCAAATTTCAAATCATTTCTAATAGTTCATAATGTTTAACTAGTGTATCCAAATACAATAGTTGTGAAAATTAGAATTCCCATTCACTTATCAAACTAAGAAAGTTTTGTTCTAGTTTATGGACAAAACTGTGAACAAATCAAAAACAGGCTCATGAACGACCGCGTCCATCAAGGTCTGAAATAATTACATTAGCTATAAAAGTATCACTTATATTCCGCGTGGAAATAATACCGTAGTTGTTACATCTTTTTTAAAAAGATCCATAAATTTCATTTCGGAAACGCGCAAAAAAATTCCAGATTTTATCCTTTATGTTCTGATTATATTTTTGGTTGCAGCACATTAATAAAAATTGATTTATGCATGAAAATATAGGACATATTTTTGTCGTCAGAACTCATATTCTCAGCAGGTAGCAAAGGAACGACTAGAAGTAAAAACTAAAGTTATTCAGCACCAGTTTGAACGTCTCTATGTAAATCCAGAAACTTGCAAACACAGGCAATGAATTTTGTGTCACACATATGAGCAAAAAAAAAGGAAACCGCAACTTTGCAAAGTTGAACAAGTCTACCGCAATAGTAAAAATATTCATTCAATTTGGTACTGGAAAAAAACTTCCACACCTATTCATCCATACGCATTAATTCTCATGAAATCATCAAATTCTTATTAAATAACTCACTCCTATAAAGAAAAAATTCCATTTTTTTTACATGAATACAATTATCGCTATACGCAATCACACCTCAAGTTCTTGGCTAGTATTAGAAAAATTATAAATTCGTTCAACACGTTTTCTGCGCTGGGTTAAACTGAAGTTCACTATTCAATTCAAATTTAAAGTCAAATAAAGTAACAAACATTGAAAATAGCAATCAATAACTCGATCTTACTTGTTTTTAGCAACTATTACCTATTTATATGAGTGAGTGACCGGAGGTCGGTATGCAGCATTATGAAAATAACTTGAGTGACCACCGGTGGGTTCTTCGCAGGAAACGTGTAAGCGAGAACGCAGTTCAATGCACTGTATGGGTTATAGTGCCTTGTCACACTAGATCCTCTGCGTATAGAAACAGTACATTGGATTACTTGGCTGTAATTTGCGGCGTCGAACGCACTGCTGTGGCGGGTCTTCAAAACAGATTGAGACGAGGTAGGATGAGGACGATAACTGCCGAGGTTGTCGGAACTACAGGTTGAGACCACTGAGCGCCCTGACGCGCGTGCTGTGCTGAAACAAATGAGCATAAGGTTTTCATTTTGAAAATCAATGTGCGCACACCTAGGCAATTTTTATTGAGCAGTGGTTTTGTGACGTATCCATTTATTAAAGGGGCCCACTCAACTGCGCAGCAGTGTAACCAGGGTTGAGTTTGAAAAGATTCTTATACAACTTTAAAAATCCTGTATAAATTTACTACTTATTTTACTCAAAATTGAATCCCCATAGTGTTATCAAAACCAACCATTAAGTACCAAATACTGCTAATATGCTCGGTCATATGTGTGATAAGGCTACGAAAATTTCCTGACCTCAAGTGAAGATGAATTTTCAAAAATTATTGAGCTTCATCAGTCCACTGCATTTTTTACACTCTGCTCTGTACATAACACGATGTGATATGAATTTGGATGCAAGTTGATCTGAACCTCCCAAGCTAAAACAAGGTTCCAACAAATATGAAAGAAGGTGCTGTTCAGAATGAAATGAAGAGAAAGGGGAATCTGTGCACATGGAGTGTCCCAACAACTTCTGCACAAAACCCTAAGATTGAAAAGGGCTTCATGATAACACGATATTTATTTCATTGAAACCAATATTATTGGAAGAAGCTTTTTAAACCAAATAAGAGTGGATGAAGATAGCAATGTGTAACAATTAAAAAATCAACAGTATGCCGAGAAACGATGCTCCTCAACCATACAAAAATCCTAATTCATTTGTACAAAGACTTCCTAAGCATCAGTTGGCGACCTCACCAATTGTGAAACATCTGTTCAATTGAGGCGAAACTGGAAGAACACCCATTGAACTGCAGAATGAACGTGGAGAAACATACTAGCTGCTATTTCTGCAGCGGCTTCTTTCGTTTTTGCTGAATTCAACTATTTTACAACAACTCTACTATTTTTGTGCTATAAAGGATAAAAATTAATCAATCAGCACCAGTAAGATGTCTGCATATTCAAACATTTGTGAAGCACTTCACTTAATAAACAATGTAAGAAATGATGAGCTTCAGCCCCTCTTCTTCCTTGCAACCATGAAAATGGAATATTTCAAGTTCCTTTCGAAGAACATATTTAACAAGTTGTTTGCCTCATTTCTCTAGCATTTTAAAATGTTAACTAAATAACTGAATTCAGGGAATGAAAAGACTAAAGAATCTATCAGGATAAATTTTTAGAATACTTCTTGAATTAAATGTACTTGGGTAAGAATTAAAATTCTAATAAAAATAGTATGGGGGGCGATCAAAATATGAAAATAACAGAAGCTATTCATGAACGAAAAAACACTTACCTTTGAAACCCTCGATATGCGTCTTTTGAAGCAGGTTTATGCCAATAATGAATATAACTAACCTGATCGGGTTGAACTCAAACTCTCCAAAATACATGATGAAGTCTGATTCGTCATGAAATGAAGTCATGTTGAAAAGCAATACAACGTAATGACTGAGTGAAAAAGTATGAATGATGCTCAAATAGCTATGGTGTGTGGAGCCAGTCAGACTGTATTACAAAATAATCAAAACTCTGAGGCTGATACTTTCTTCTTTAAAAACATCATGCTATGTCCACATATAGTTTTTTCCTTTAAAATAACTTATTTTGTACACAAAATACCACCATATGTTCCTTACCTTTCTGAAAAGAGTTCCTTGAAATATTTCAAACCAAGCGTTGCTCCTCGCAGAAAAGCTTGACCAGGTTTTGAAGAAACGTTTTGATGACTTCTAGACGTCCCTCAATGATGCAGACCTCTTTGCAACATGCCAGTGACACAGACGTAGTTGACAGTAAATAGGGCTGTCATAGATGACCACTTGTCACTGTACCTGAACAAACAAAAAAAAGGTGAGAATGTGGATAACATATTAAAAACACTAATAATTCTGCTTGTTTGCATTTTTTGTTTAATTAGCAATGTGCTAAGTGGCTTGCTCATCACCATCCACCCTTTTTGCTTTCAGGAATAATAAAACAATGAACATAGGTAGTAATTAAGCCTGATTTTCCAAATCTTCTACAAAGTGGGGGAGAATGAGAATACATGGACATGAATGAATTCAATTTTTTATCAATTTTCAATTGTTAATGTTCTTGATTAGGAAAGAATTAAAAATGAAGGCTTCCTAAAATATTCCTGAGTGTCCTATGAAAGGAAAGATGAAATAATTTTGGCTTGTTATTGGAAAAATGGAGAAAATTAATTAATTTCTATGAAGTTAATACAAAATCAACATTTGTTTTTGAAATGTGTTAACATAAAGATACTGGTTTAAGAAACACACATGGTATCATAATAATCAATAGCAATGTTTTCACAACTGATTGAAAAAACAACACAAATACCTTCAAATTATTCCCAGCCAAAATGGATATTAATACTGGTAATTATGCAAAACATCAGAGAAACACTGAAATTGCAGAGTAATTGGATAAGTTAGATTATATTTATTTCATTAAGTGTTCTAACATTCGTCAGAACAGCATTTGATTGTGATAAAATCATTTTAACATGCCTACAAAACAGGTAATAAACACACCATGTTCTGAAGCGGTTTCTTGGTACAGAAAGTGCAGACCACTTCTTTCTGGCATGAATCTCAAGCAGATTTGTGCACATTCTCATTAAAAGCATATTCACTTTGTGCGAGACACAAATATTTCAAGAGCATTATGATACTAACAAAATATTTTTATAACAACCCTGAAGAAAATCAGATCATATTTGGTATGCAAGTCTACTGGGGCTTCAACAATTCTGAAAGTCAAAAACAAAATAATTACCAACATTGTAACATTTGAACTTATCAGCACCTGAAGTATTGTAGTCATATTAAATATTCTAGCAAAAGGTTTTAAAATAAGTCTTTTGCTCAACCCTACCAATTGAATCAACAACAGCTTGAAAGATATAGGCAATCTACAATGGATTACAGAACTGGTTTAAAATTATCAGATAATAAGGAAGCAAAAAATAATAATAATATTAACCACAAATCAAATTTTTGAAATATTACATGGGCTATTCAGAAAGTTTTTATTCTTTCCACCAATAAAAGTTTTATAAAAACTCATATTTAAGCTATCACTTTGGCAAAGTCAAATAAGAGGATGATAACGTTTACGTGTTATAGAAAGTCAGTGGTAGAACTAGAGAAAAGTTGTTTTACGCCAGAAGGATACTTTTCATTGACAACATTGAGAGTACAAAAAAAATTAGTTTTATTTAGCCTTGTGTGGTTGGCAAAATCACATAATGCTCAATTTTTTTATTTGTATGTGCTACAAATTGTCATTGTTGATCATGAATCTGAAGCATATCCTTGGATTCCTACTTAGTTGAGTGTGAAATCTTGCTAATAAAGCCAGTTATACTTTTTTCTTTAAGGATCAGAGGAAATTACATATAATTTATGGTGAAACCTACATGCAGCAACTATAAAATGCTGAGATTATGTTGTGAACAGCTATAGTATGCAATATTTAGCTTCATCCAAAATGTTTTAAAGAACACAAATAGGTATAAAAATTACCATATTTCACTCTTGTCACAATAATGTGAACTATTTTCCACTCAAAAGGGGAAAATATTTGATAAAATATCATGATTTAAATTAACAATTTTGATGGAATCATTTCATGATGAACAATATAAATGTTTGCTCAAAGCTAAATTATGTTTGGAAAAAATTTTGTTAATCATCTACCACATTCCCAACTTTCACTAACAGCGTCATAACATTTAAACTTGATGTATAAAAAATATCCAGTAACAATATTCTCACGCAAAAAGAAACATAACTTCCTTAGTAGAAGTCTTTGAAAAAATTTTCGACAGAACATTGGTCATCACTTCCAAATTTCATGTTAGCTTCAGTCACGGCTTTGTGCTCTATTAAAAATTCCATCCTCAGCCTTGAACTAACGGTTTTGCAGTTCTACACACAAACTGGCTCTATTTAACACCAGAAAAACGCATGCTTCTAAGGTAAAATTAAATTTCCTTTCTTTAAAAATTGTGAACAAGCAATCATCCCACACAAGAAGCACACATACCACCGTGAAAAGTACTGAACTGTTTTTCAAAACATTTGAGGCCTAAGGATTCCGGGCGGCCGCCGTGGCACACATAGTACTTACTTGATGTGAATACGGCGCGTCACCTCATCAAGGGTATTGGCGCCCCCACTCCGCCAAGCTTCTTTAGATTAGCTTCAGCATATCTGCCTCTTTCAGAAATGTTTTCAGCAGCTTTGGGTCAACAGGAGGGTACAACAGAGAAGAGAGTTCAAATGGTAGGGACCTGCTAAGGCATGACATGCGTAGAGGTTGCCTGTAAGGCTCAAGTTTTGGGCAGGTAATTAGTTTATGATCAAGTGTATAATTGCAGTGATATGCACTGCACTTGCGTTGGGGAGACTTGGTGATGAAGTGACCGTGAGTGATGAGACAAGTTTGTAAACGGAGGCGAGTGATGGTAACTTGACTGGGGCGGTTAAGGTTTGTTGGGATGAACGGACCTAAAAGTGGTTTAAAGTGGTTGATGATATGTGAGCGAGAAGACCAGAAACTCTGCCATACTCCGTGGTAATAACTGTTCAGGCTCCTCCTTCGTTCCACCCTGCTATGAGCTAGCAAGTTGCACGCTTGAAGCTCAGTAGATTCTCGCGCAAGCCTGTCCGCAGCCTC
>JACJUY010011418.1:14599-25502 GCA_014220935.1 Platorchestia sp. MABIK
CGACATCTTCCTTGCAATCCTCGTAAAATCTGGGCATGTAATCTCGACAGCGGCGGCTCCGATCTCTTAGAGTCTGCAGAAATTCGAAGTCAAAGTCAAAGTCAATTTCGAAATGCGCTCAGGTACTTACAAATATGACGTCGATATTGCACTTTAGATTAAATATTAATGCTAAATACTTATATTTAGTATAATACTTAATATTATATTATTAATGCTAAATAATGATATTTAGTATAATACTCAAATTAATACTAAATACTAATATTTAGTATTGATATATTTTATTTAGTGTTAATACATAATATTTACTATTAATGTAGTTTGAATACTATACATTAATACTAGATATTACATTCTCTACACGAATGTTCAACTGAACTCCCATTTGTAGGTTATCAGAATACGGTCATTTTCATCTTCGTTTGTGTCTGATGTGCGGCGAAAATACAACTTATACTAATACAATTTCGAAGTTGTATTAAATTTAGATCTACCCGCTCAACTGGACTTCCATTGTCATTTTCGTATTCGTTCGTGCCAATAATTCCCTATGATAGTAAAATACTCACAAGTTTTTTGTATAATTTTACAGAACATTGTACAGTATGTCCCACAAAAACCCGAACCGAGTGCTTATATTCCCGTATCAGTAATACCATCATAATCAGTGATACCTTTCATACAGGGTAATTTTGAAGGATAATTTTGCTAGAAATTAAATGCTCATGGTATTCATATGATGGTATCACTGATACGGGAAAATAAATGCGCGGTTCGGGTTTTTGTGGGACATACTGTATTGATTTTATGTTTAAACACTCAACTGACCTTGCGTGAACGTGACGAAGTTGTCCGAATAAAGTTTTTTGTGTTCGTTCGTGTGTTGTTCGAGACAATTCTTGTGTTCGTTCGTGTGTTGTTGGAGGTGATTCTTGTGTTCGTTCGTGTGTTGTTGGAGGTGATTCTTGTGTTCGTTCGTGTGTTGTTGGAGGTGATTCTTGTGTTCGTTCGTGTGTTGTTCAAGACAATTCATGTGTTCGTTCGTGTGTTCGATCGCAAAATCCTACATGTATCGTGACGTCAAAGAAAGATAAACAATTTCGCGATGATAAACTTATTAACATATTTTAGTGAACAAAAATCTGCAAACGGAGCAAAGAAGAAATAGACGATGAGCGAGTGAGGATATAGATGTATATCGCAGGTGCCAAAGTGACGAAAAACACTAACTAAAATTTGGAAGCTAGTAACAATTATTTTATAAAAAATGGGGAATTGTGTGAGAGAGGTAAGAAATAAAATCATGAAATATTATTCAATTAAATTAAATTAAAATACAGAATATTAGGAATAAAAATTATTGAATACAATTGGATTAAAAAAAAATAAAAAATTAATGTTTAGAATTAAAATTCTAAGAATTGATTAAAAAATTAGGCGGAACAAAAATTCAAGCCAGAGCATCAAACTGAAAAACAGCAACAGATGTAGACATCAGAGAAAAACAGCAACAGATGTAGACATCAGAGAAAAACAGCAACAGATGTAGACATCAGAGAAAAACAGCAACAGATGTAGACATCAGAGAAAAACAGCAACAGATGTAGACATCAGAGAAAAAAGACAAGAAAACGTAACTCCGGCATGAAGTTCACAAACAAAGAATTAATAAAAGGACAGAAATGACAGGAATCTACACAGAAACAACACAAATGATGCACAAAGAAATAAAAGAAAAAAAAGTGGGAAAAAACACGAACAAGGTTCAGAAACAAAACATAAAACCAGAGGAAAAATATGAAAAAACAATGAAGCAAACAACAGAATAGAAATTAAGTGGAATAAACGAGAAGAAGACACTCACGAGAGGAAGGAGAATTACAAAAAAATCAAAAGCACAAGCGAGAATAACAAAAAAAAACACAAATTAGATTCAGAAAACAAAACAAAAAATCAAAGAACAAGAAATAAGAACAACCCAAAAACAGCACAAAATCAATTTAAAACATGAACAAACAAGAAGAAGAAGAAGACAATAATAAGAGCAGGGGGACTTACAAAGATCAAGCCATCACAAATTAATTACTACCGAGAGAGCACTAACTAATTACATCGAGGAGAGAAAGCGATGGAGGACTCACGGACGAAGAAGGATAAAACAAAATAGAAACAAAAGTGGATGAAAATAATAAAAGAACTGAGCGGAAACGCTAGCAGCAAATGCAATAAAGTTACCGCAAGGAAGCGGGTAAATGAAATTTCTAATTAGGTAAAAGTGCAGCAAAATGCAAATTAGATGCGGGCATGACGGAAGATACGTGGTGCAGAGGCCAGGGATGAGGGAAGTGTGAGGGCAGAGAGGGTCAATGTGATGCAAATGAGGTTAGTAAATGTGGTGCAAGTCAGTAAAGTCAATGTGGTACATGTCAGTAAAGTCAATGTGGTACATGTCAGTAAAGTCAATGTGGTACAAGTCAGTAAAGTCAATGTGGTACAAGTCAGTAAAGTCAATGTGGTGCAAGTCAGTAAAGTCAATGTGGTACAAGTCAGTAAAGTCAATGTGGTGCAAGTCAGTAAAGTCAATGTGGTACAAGTCAGTAAAGTCAATGTGGTGCAAGTCAGTGAAGTCAATGTGGTACAAGTCAGTAAAGTCAATGTGGTGCAAGTCAGTAAAGTCAATGTGGTACAAGTCAGTAAAGTCAATGTGGTACAAGTCAGTAAAGTCAATGTGGTGCAAGTCAGTAAAGTCAATGTGGTACAAGTCAGTAAAGTCAATGTGGTACAAGTGAATCAAGTCAATGTGGTACAAGTAAATAATGTACAGCGGATGCCATACAAATGAAGTCATTAAACACAGTACAAAAAATTGGGCACAGCTGCAACACACACACATGACGGAGCACAACACACACACAAGACGGAGCACAACACACACACAAGACGGAACACAACACACACACAAGACGGAGCACAACACACACACAAGACGGAACACAACACACACACAAGACGGAACACAACACACACACAAGACGGAGCACAACACACACACAAGACGGAGCACAACACACACACAAGACGGAGCACAACACACACACAAGACGGAACACAACACACACACAAGACGGAGCACAACACACACACAAGACGGAGCACAACACACACACAAGACGGAGCACAACACACACACACACCGAAGGAAGATCCCTGCCACAGAGATTGTCCCCATTAGGAGTCCATTAAAAACGTGCTAACTGCTAATTGATTCGCTAAGCAGTGAAAGATCGCCGGCTGAAAAATCAATTCGCTTAGCATCGGCAGCGGCACTAGGTCAGAAATAAATGATTTGGAAAATAAGTAATGGAAATTAATAATTTGGAAACAAACTTGGAAACGAATAATTCTGAAAACAGATTATCGAAATCAATAATTTGGAAGTAAATGATTTGGAAATGAACCCAGTTGGAAGAAATAGAAAATTTGTGAAGGAGTAAATTATTGTAGGCCTTCATTTGAGGCCTACGGCGGTGGTGAGGCGGTTCCGATGCACGCACCCGCACTTATGTGGTTCCTTACACATCATTTTGTTTGAAATAAAACGCATTCTTATAAAACGCCAACACAATTGTTCTTATTTACACTTAACTTTGTTTGAAATTAATCGCAGATGGATAAAACGCAAGAAAATTCTTGTAATTCGAAACTTCCCATAATCTGAAATTACACTTGCATGAAAATATAGGCCTAGTTGTTTTACTACAGCAGTGCTTGATTACAAATTAGAATGACCGGGACCATTTTTCATCCGTTAAACTATAGGGTCACACAAGACGATATTATGTAAAAAGAACGAAAAATGCGAGCGAACTCGGAAGCTCTAATTTTTAAAACAGAAAGAACCCGCCCTGTAGTGATAGGTCCAGCAACACAAAAAGACAACAAGCAACACAAAATGACAACAAACAACACAAATAGACAACAAACAACACACAAGACAAAAAAACAACACAAGAAGAAAACAAACAGCACAAAAAGACAACAAACCACATAAAAAGACAACAAACAACACAAAAAGAAGACAAACAACACAGAAAGACGACAAATATCACAATTAGACAAAAAATAACATAATAAGACAACAATCAACACAAATAGACAACAAACAACACAAAAAAAAGAAACAACACATATAGACAAAAAACAGCACAAAGAGAAAACAAACAGCTCAAATAGACAATAAACAGCACAAAAAGACAAGAGAAGGACAAATCACAGCTAACCAATCAACCGACGACCCTCCCTAATACTGCGACTTGGAGAAATAACGTATTTTTCGTTCAACTCAAACCCAAACATATAATAAACTCATCCAACAGAGCTGAGTGATGCAGCCAAACAGAGCTGAGTGATGCAACCAAACAGAGCTGAGTGATGCGACCAAACAGAGCTGAGTGATGCGACCAAACAGAGCTGAGTGATGCAGCCAAACAGAGCTGAGTGATGCAACCAAACAGAGCTGAGTGATGCGACCAAACAGAGCTGAGTGATGCAGCTAAACAGAGCTGAGTGATGCAAGATGATGAGGCAATCTAATGCAAAAAAAGGCAATTCAGCTCATTAATATTGTAAGTCGACGCAATCCTGCAGATTGTGCGATATCAATTGATTGCACGGCGCTCATCTCAGCTTTATTTCGCGGTCTTCTTTGCAGCACGTTCAGCTCAGAGGGAAGCGTTCAGCTCAGAGGGAAGCGTTCAGCTCAGAGGGAAGCGTTCAGCTCAGAGGGAAGCGTTCAGTTCAGAGGGAAGCGTTCAGCTCAGAGGGAAGCGTTCAGCTCAGAGGGAAGCGTTCAGCTCAGAGGGAAGCGTTCAGCTCAAAGGGAAGCGTTCAGCTCAGAGGGAAGCGTTCAGCTCAGAGGGAAGCGTTCAGCTCAGAGGGAGGCGTTCAGCTCAGAGAGAAGCGTTCAGCTCAGAAGGAAGCGTTCAGCTTAGAGGGAAGCGTTCAGCTCAGAGAGAAGCGTTCAGCTCAGAGGGAAGCGTTCAGCTCAGTGGGAAGGAATCGTGTGGACCCAAAAAGTTGCTAAAGGAAAATGTGTAATCTGGAATCGATGCTTTTGTTCTCATGAAGAAGTGTTTACTTTTTGATTACAAAGAACTCATGTATTTTGTTACGATTGATTATTGACTCAGATGCTAGTCTAATGAGGCAAACTACAAAAAACTCATCTAATTCAAGAAAATTGAATGTCATGGCAGAAACTTATTTGTAATTGAAGCAAAAACAAAAAGTGAGTGAGTAATCGTCAGTAATGTATGGTTGAAATACGGCAGTAATACACGATGAGTACATTTTTTAGGTGACACTTTAATGTTCTAAACAATAAGTTCCGAGCACAAGTTTGACTCCAGTAATATTCTGTGACTAACTAGAATACATGGAGCTTGCTTTGCTTTGACTCGAGGGAATGCAGCCCGCGTCGGTTTGGCTTGAAGAAATGTAAAACTTGACTTTTATACGCAGTTGCGTTATCACTTGAACAGACTTGACTTACGTACACAGCCCCAGCACGCACACACTTGACTTACACAGCCCCAGCACGCACACACTTGACTTACACAGCCCCAGCACGCACACACTTGACTTACACAGCCCCAGCACGCACACTTGACTTACACAGCCCAAGCACGTACACACTTGACTTATACAGACCCAGCACGCACACACTTCACAAACACAGGCCCAACACGCACACAGGTCAAAAGTCACGAGACAAAATTCCTCCCCAAAATTGCAGAGAAATATTTCATAAGTTTTCCATTGAGATTAAAAAACGCGGCCTTGTAAGCAAATATCAGAAAGCGCGGAATGTTGCGCGGATATTGGCGCGTGCCTCAGGGCGGCGCTGGGGCGGCGGTGGGGCGGCGGTGGAAAAACCCCTCGTCTCGAGACCGTGCTCGCTCTGTCTCAGGTCTAATTCATTTCTGCCGCTTTGCTGGTGTTTTTGGAGATTTTCTTGTGTTTTCGGAAGTGGATTTTTGTTCCGTTGTTGTTGTCTTTTTACTGGTCCCATTATTTTCTTCATCTCTGCCGGTGCTTTTGGTTTCTTGTTGGTTTCTTAGGCGGATTTTCAGTTTCTTGTTGTTGGTGTTGTTTTTGGGGAGTGTTACTTATTTTTTGCTCTTCGGTGCATCAAATGTTTTTTATTAATTTTCTACTGCGTGAGATGTTCTTTGTTTGTTTTGTTTTTTATGCATCGGATGTTGTGTTTTTTCATTTAGATTCGTTTCATGATAAAGTTTTTGTGTTCTATTGTGTATCATATGTTTTACATTTATTTTTGTGAATCGGCCGTTGTTTTTACTTTATGTTTCACATGGCTTTTTTCTATTATTTTCGAACAGGTTTTCGAACTTTTTTCCACCATGGCTTTGTAGTTAAAGTTACGTTCTGGTGAACTACTTCCTACTAATTGAAAGTTCCAACATAATGCCTTTATTTAGTGGCTTGCATGTTTGGTGCGTTAATTTAGCGACGTGTATGTCTGGTGCATTAATTTAGCGACGTACTTGAATAAAATCCATATACCCCCTCACACTCCCACACACACATATGATTGCACCCACACCCAAACGCTCCCTCCCACACACCCACACAAACTCTCCCTCACACGCCTTCCCCCCCTCCCCCCCCCCACACTCCCCAACATCCTCACACGCATATAATTGCATCCCCACACGCTGCCTCCCCTGCACACACTCTCCCTCACCCACATATAATTCCATCCCCACACACCCACACACACTCTCACTCACAGGCCCCTCTCTCCTCCCCACACTCCCCAACATCCTCACACGCATATAATTGCAGCCCCACACGCTGCCTCCCACACACACACGCACAAACAAACACGGCCCGTCATCGATTGGTAAGAGACAGGTGCTGCGGTGTCGAGATGTTCGTCAGCGGGGATTGTGGTGTGGAATTGGGTTAGTGGCTCCGTAGACTTGTGCTGGCCTCGCGACATGGCTTATGCATCGGGTCATAGTGACCGATACACAGGGTCACAACAAGGGACTGATACGTCGGGTCACAACAAGGGACCGATACATTGGGTCACAACTAGTGACCGATATATTGGGTCACAACAAGGGACCGATACATTGGGTCACTAGTGACCGATACACTGGGTCACAACAACGGACTGATACGTCGGGTCACAACATGGGACCGATACATTGGGTCACAACTAGTGACCGATATATTGGGTCACAACAAGGGACCGATACATTGGGTCACTAGTGACCGATACACTGGGTCACAACAAGGGACTGATACGTCGGGTCACAACAAGGGACCGATACATTGGGTCACAACTAGTGACCGATATATTGGGTCACAACAAGGGACCGATACATCGGGTCACTAGTGACCGATACACTGGGTCACAACAAGGGACTGATACGTCGGGTCACAACATGGGACCGATACATTGGGTCACAACTAGTGACCGATATATTGGGTCACAACAAGAGACCGATACATTGGGTCACAACAAGGGACCGATACACTGGGTCACAACAAGTGACCGATACATTGGGTCACAACAAGGGACCGATGCATTGGGTCACATCAAGGGACCGATACATTGGGTCACAACAAGCGACCGATACATTGGGTCACAACAAGGGACCGATACATTGGGTCACAACAAGGGACCGATACATTGGGTCACAACAAGGGACCGATACATTGGGTCACAACAAGGGACCGATACATTGGGTCACAACAAGGGACCGATTCATTGGGTCACAACAAGGGACCGATACATTTGGTCACAACAAGGGACTGATACATTGGATCACAACAAGGGACCGATTCATTGAGACGCAAAAAGAGACCGATACAATGGGTCACAACAAGGGACCGATACATTGGGTCACAACAAGGGACCGATACATTGGGTCACAACAAGAGACCGAAGAGACCTGGTTTGTCAATGTTCTTGACACGGGAGTTTTCACTTTAAAGCTTTTTGAGAGCTGGATCTTTGATTCAAAAACGTTTCAAAAGCTGTAACTTTTTTTCGAAATTATTTGGAAATCTACGATTTATGGTTTTTAAACGTTCACAAAGCGGACTTTTAATCTGGAAGCATATCTAAATCTGGCTCTTAAATTAAAAAGCACACTGAGAGAACTTTTGACACATCTGAGTGTGTCATCTAATGTGACACATCTGAGTGTGTCACCTTATTTGACACATCTGAGTGTGTCATCTTATTTGACACATCTGAGTGTGTCATCTTATTTGACCCATCTGAGTGTATCATCTTGTTTGACACATCTGAGTGTGTCATCTTATGAGACAAATCTGAGTGTGTCATCTTATTTGACACATCTGAGTGTGTCATCTTATGAGACAAATCTGAGTGTGTCATCTTATTTGACACATCTGAGTGTGTCATCTTTTTTGACACTTCTGAGTGTATCATCTTGTTTGACACATCTGAGTGTGTCATCTTATGAGACAAATCTGAGTGTGTCATCTTATTTGACACATCTGAGTGTGTCATCTTATGCGACACATCTGAGTGTGTCATCTTATTTGACACATCTGAGTGTGTCATCTTATTTGATACATCTGAGTGTGTCATCTTATGAGACAAATCTGAGTGTGTCATCTTATTTGACACATCTGAGTGTGTCATCTTATTTGACACATCTGAGTGTGTCATCTTATTTGACACTTCTGAGTGTATCATCTTGTTTGACACATCTGAGTGTGTCATCTTATGAGACAAATCTGAGTGTGTCATCTTATTTGACACATCTGAGTGTGTCATCTTATGCGGCACATCTGAGTGTGTCATCTTATTTGACACTTCTGAGTGTGTCATCTAATTTGACACATCTGAGTGTGTCATCTTATTTGATACATCTGAGTGTGTCATCTTATTTGACACATCTGAGTGTGTCATCTTATTTGACACATCTGAGTGTGTCATCTTATTAAACAAATCTGAGTGTGTCATCTTATTTGACACATCTGAGTGTGTCATCTTATTTGACACATCTGAGTGTGTCGTCTTATGTGACACATCTGAGTGTGTCATCTTATTTGACACATCTGAGTGTGTCATCTTATTTGACACATCTGAGTGTGTCAAGCTGTTTTTTCGAGAAATTTTAATGCATCTCGGTGTATCTCCTTTGACCACATGTTCAAGCAATTTAGAGAATTAATCACATTCTCAAGATTCAAACAGCCAAAAAAATTCCGTTGAAAACTGAGTTGCGTTTGCATTTTGTGAGTAAAGAACAATTTTGTTCAGAAATCTTAAGGCCATCGCTATTTTTTCTCCAAATTCTTACTAGATATGGTCTGTGCGTTAGCATTATCAGTAACCAATCTGAGAAAGTAAAAATTTACGTAAAACAATATTGAATGGCCATGACACACAGAAGTGTGTCACAGTACATAAGCCATGACACACAAAAGTGGGTCACAATACATAAGCTGCTGATGTGTATTGATGACACTGACTACAGTTTCTGATTACGGTTTCCTTATTCTGATTACGGTTCTGTGACAATTTCAGACACAAAAGTGTGTCGGTTTTGTGATAAAAGTATTTTCGGTGCGATTTACACATTGTATTTTTTTAGCATAATTTTTTCACAGCAAAAATTTTTCTCCGAGCAGCTGGTACTTTCAACTTAATAATATTTGATCGTTCAGCCCACCTTTTGGATTTTCGGGTTGAAAAATGTTTTAACTTCTTAAGACGAGGAATTAGGCAACACAGCCCACACTCTTCCAATGTGGCGGCCAGGCCACACAGCTCACACCCGCCCAACATGGCGGCCAGGCCACACAGCCCACACCCGCCCAACATGGCGGCCAGGCCACACAGCCCTCACCCGCCCAACATGGCGGCCAAAAATCCCTCACCCGCCCAACATGGCGGCTAAAAAGCCCTCACCCGCCCAATATGGCGGCCAGGCCACACAGCCCTCACCCGCCCAACATGGCGGCCAAAACGCCCTCACTTTATAAGCTGGCTCAGTTAATTTCTCCTCTGCCGGAATTTTTAATAAAATCTCAGCAGCAAAGAAGTGACTCTGAAAAACACGGCGAGAATTTCGAACTCTTATTTTTGCTGGCGAACTACAGGCATGAGGGAGTTAGTAGCGTGCGCCTTGATTGAAGTTTGGGGTGAGCTTAAAATTGCAGGTTTGGGAACAGTTGAAATTGCTGTTTTGGGCGCGCTTGAAATTGCACTTTGGGTGAGCTTGAAATTGCAGTTTTGGGCGAGCTTGAAATTACAGTTTTAGGCCAGCTTGAAATTGCAATTTTGGGCGCCTTTGAAATTGAAGTTTTGCTCTGCCCTCACCCTTCAACAGGATCAGTATATCCTGCCCGTACACTTTCGGACCTCAATTCGGACACTGCACTTACACCTTTTTTACGTTCGACGTATGTACTGCAATCACCCTTATCCATGGTTTATATTTACTGCGTTTATCCTTTTCTACTCTTAGTATTCATGTGCTGCACTTACCCTTTTGCACTGTCAGTGCAGGCGACGTCGAATAGACATTGTCGTAAATTACCCACCAGTTACGTTGCGTCGTAAATTGCCCACCAGTTACGTTGCGTCGTAAATTGCCCACCAGTTACGTTGCGTCGTAAATTGCCTACCAGTTACGTTGTGTCGTAAACTGCCCACCAGTTACGTTGCGTCGTAAACTGCCCACCATTTACGTTGCGTCTTAAATTGCCCACCATTTCCGTTGCGTCGTAAATTGCCCACCAGTTACGTTACGTCGTAAATTGCCTACCAGTTACGTTGTGTCGTAAACTGCCCACCAGTTACGTTGTGTCGTAAATTGCCCACCAG
>JACJUY010011419.1:0-11797 GCA_014220935.1 Platorchestia sp. MABIK
TAAATATAGCTCTTGATTTCTGGATTGCTATATTTTGTGATTAATGTAACTATGACTGCATGTTTGTTCCTTTCTTGTGATGATGTCTTATTGCGAATGGGTTACCTGAAATTAATAAAAAAATATTATGAATGATTTGAGTGTGTATTGATTTAACAAAAGCATGTCCTCAATTAGCCCTCACACCCTGTGCTTGGTGAAGAAAGTTCTCAGATGGAAAAAACACAAATGAGCTAATTTCTAATTTCACGATGGATTCATCGGAAAAATCAAGTTACTGTCAAAGTACATAGGACATTTGATGTTGCTCATTCATTCCTTTTTCTTAATAAAAATACACAGATATGGTTACAGGAGATAAAATGAACGCATTGTGATAGTTTTACATCATTCGGAAGTAACAAAGAGCGACAAAATTTCTATACGTCGATTACAAATGAACATAATTGGTTTGGCAAGTTGGCGATAATTCTATATACATATGATATAACCACTTTTGTTTACAGTTGTGAGTTGATTATCAATCGAATGTAACGATTCTCACGTCGTCAGAATGAGTTACTGAGAGGCAGGCATGTACCTGCCTACAGTAAGTCTGGTATGATAGACAGCAGCTCGCTCACCTGACGCGCGCCTCCCCCATGATGTCGCGTACCTCATCGTTCGCTGGGGACTCCCGGGCTGCCGGTCGTAGCGTCGCCTGGACTCCAGGACCTAGAGTTTTACGGTGCGCCTTACTACGCTGGGGCCCAAGGGATCCGGGCTGAGGTAAGATGGGCTTGCATACTTATTTACTGGCGGCCTTTATCTAGGGCTATACATTCGTATAATATGAGATCCAATGCTCTATTCGTAAGTTCATTTCCTAAATAATGATAACTGGTATTTTCTCTGATTTGAGCTTTTTTAATTACTGTAATTCCAGGTCATTTAAGCAAATTCTCCAGATACCGACTTTGCAATTAGTCTCCATAGTGCAATTTACAGTAGCAACCGTTTAATTCTTATTTAATTTTAATCGATATCTCCCTGGATTATAATCAAATTCTAACTGAAATGCCAATCGAAAGTCTAATTAAAATTCTTTTTGAAATTTCTAGCTAATATCCTTATCGAAATTTCATTGAAATTTTTATGAAAATTCATACTGTAATGCTAATTGAAATTCTTTGCAAAATTTAATAGAAATTCCCACTGAAATTCTAATCGAAACCTTAACTGAAATTCATACTGAAATTTAACTGATGTTCAAATCGATGTTTACTGAAATTATATTCTGAGTTTTACTGAAATTTCAATTGAAATTATTACTGAATTTCTTATCGAATTCTTCGCATTTCATTAAGTAAGCTTCCATTCTGATGTTAAATGACGAATCGAAGCTTTCACTGCTATCTTTACATGGATAAATTTGTTATCTGGAGCAAGAAGTATGTTCTCATTCAATGAATTGTTCTTAACTTCTGACTCACTCTTAAATACCCTCGCTTCCTGCAGCCTGCTCGTCACCTTAAGCATTGAGTTGCGCTTGCTGTACTTTGCGCTGTCGCCCGAACTTGTCGCTTCCGATAAGCTCTCGACCGCCACACTTTGTATACCTCAGTGGTATCCATGAAAATTATACTCCTACTATTTCATGCTTCAAAAAAGAAGTGAGCTATAACCCTAACTTTTATTATCTTAAAATTTGGGAGACATTTTGAAAACTTCGTAGTATGTGCGCTTATACGAACGGGGAATAAAGATGAATTGATATTTAAAGTGTATGAATTTGTACCTAGAAATTGAAATATCGAATGGGTTGGTTGATACATTTGATTCGAAGTTGTGATTTAAACTTCGTTTCTGCCACGGAGGCCATCAATTTCGCAGCACACATCAGGTTGGATGATAGGAATATGTTTTCTAAAGACGAAGGTTTTTTTATCCGTTGTGTTCTTACAAAAATCAAAATTTGGTATTATGGATAAAGAGTGGTGGTCCTCGTCGTTGACGATAGAAGAACGATTAGCTGATCATTTGAAGTTGCAGCTTTGTGTATTTTGCATCTTGAATATTATCATCTTTAGTAGTGTCATGATTCATAGTTGTGAAAAAGAATTGTACTGACAAATATTCTTAATAAAGAAATCTAGTGAATGATTGCAGGGATAATTTGGAACATGTGGGGTGGCATGACAAACTGTACAAAATGGGTTAAATATACAGTGTTCGCAGTAGATCTTTGCAGAAATGTGACGTAGACCTGCAGAATCGACAATGTACTAACGAAGGAAAGTTTTTAAATAAGTAGAATATTAACCAACTCCAACATAACACGTTTTGCACCACAAAATTCAGAATACTGAAGTTTAGGTGACAGTGAGCAATTTTAAGGGTTACAAGAAATTGTTCAATCTTACAGTAGAATAATGTAGAACAACTAGATATTACAGTATAAAATTCACTATGACAGAAATGCAAGATGGCGTGATCTACGCATTCGCCTTGAACTTATTCTCTGTCTGAGATCGAGTTTCTTATACTGTATCTCGAGGGCGCGTAATCCACAATAGAGCACGCACAACTGAAGGAGCTTTTGTCCTTGATCAGATGAACGGTAGATAACTAAAAGAAATTTATCCGATTCGGTTTTTAGGGCGGAACCGCGGATGGACGAGATTTTACATCGGTCTTACTTTGAGGGAAATATAAATATAAGAATACGTATTGGGCTTTACGAATAGCGAATATGGGTCCAGCTTGGTTTCTTTAAGAGAGGGCTTGTGTGATCGTTTATTTTTTAATTTACCGTTGCACACAAACTTGGGTACTAAATTTGTACATTTTGTAATTATTTGAAGATGCTAAGGTACGTGTCCCCACACTAGACTGCAGTAATTAAAACGCAATGATACGAACGACGAGAAGATGGTTTCAAATTTCTGTTATATAAACCGTTTTATTTTAAGTGTAGAATTATCTACTTTCCCATTATTTTTTAACAACATCCCCTATCATCGCAGAACCTTAGCCCATGTGTTGATTCTGATTGAAGAACGTTATTTGTCAATTTGTTTGAGCTTTTTGTATACACGTGTATTGTTAGCCTTATCCAACTCAGAAAAACTTAACCAAAGAAATACATTTACACGTTTTCTTTCAATCTATTGTTCAACTATTGACAAGGCTATTATGATACCCATGAAAGATTGCCAACTAAAGATCTCTGTGTCAAGATATTTAAAATCATTGCTAGACATTCCGAGTCTCATTTGTAATTCGAAATATGCTTTTTTCTTTCTTATTTATAAATTTTTCGTTTTCCGACATCCTAACTCGCATCGCTGACTATGCACGAAAAGATGTATTGCTGGAAATGTTGCATGGCGTTCAACACTGCTGATTCGAGCACCTGTGAGGAATCAGTTTCTGACATCCAGTTGTCTTCTGCTGCATGTGAGTCCTCACCGCAATTTCAAGCCCTGAGGAGTTAGTGCGCGCTGCTGACCGTTGGGAGTAAATTATAGTCGAGGGCGATTCAAACAATGCGTCGGCCATCTAAGTATGCACCCTGTAATGAGCGTTAAAGGAACATTACATGTGCTGAAATTCAATTATTTCGGGTGGAATTTAAACGCTAATATGGAACGCCTTCTTGGTATGTTGCAATGATCTGTCATAATGAATAATTTAAGGAGGTGTTTTTTTATTTTAAAGGTGGCTTAAGTTTGAAGATGTATAAGAACTCTAAAATTCTTAAATCATTCTGATGGCTGGCTGAAGCTAAAATGCTAAATTTTTGCATTTTAGCTTCAGCCAGCCATTAGAATGATTTTAGAATTTTAGAGTTCTTATACATTTTCAAACTTAAGCCGCCTCTTAATGAAACTAACAGCGCCCACCCTTTGTACAGAGTTTCCTCTTGTTTCTAGTAGTGGTATTTTTTTACTTCTCTGTTCATTTCCCGTATATTTTTATCTATTCATCTTGGTTTTACTTTTATTCTCTCTCATATTCAAAACTTAACCTTCCAGTTTGTCTTGCCAGTTTGTTAACTGTGCAGCCTCCGATCGACTTCATGACCACTAGGGCCGTCCCTCTATTGAACTTCGCCTATTGCTGAATACTTGGTACTGAGAAGCTCAAGTGAGCCGCAGCTCATCCTATTTCGCAAGACATCCTCTGCGTTGTGTGTAATTTCTCCTTGTTCACATGTACCGCTATTTTATCGTCTTGCTCTTGAGCTATACTTATATGCCTTATTCACTTTATTTATTCACTATTTTATTCACCCCACTATTAGTCTATGTATGTGGAGATTGTCAATAGCGTTTCACCCCACAATGTTCATCATTTTACTTCTTTAATTACTTTCATCACTAAACATTATTAAACTTAAAATTCCTAACTATGGGATACATTTTTACGTTTTTCTCAGTCTTTTGCATAAGCGGTGATATGGGCTGTCATGGCACCCATATATGTTTATCAACTAAGGACCTCTATGTTAAGACATTTTGAAAACGATGTAATTCATCTTATGCATTAACTTTATAGGACCTTATTGTTCTTTTTTCTTATTCATGTTCTAAAATGTTCTTGTTAGCCTTGTGTGGCAATTTGTCATTTTTTATGCTCGTGAGTGAATTATAACGGTATTATTTTAGGTAGTTTATTCCACACACTGCTCCAAATTATGTTGCAAATATTTTTGGGACACATTGTTCAAAATCCTTCTGATGGCTGTGACTCCGTGGTGAACTCTTTTTTGCCAGTATTATTAGCGTAGAAAATATTGTATATATTAGTATTGCGGTAAAATATTCTATTTTCTCTGAGCTGAATTATTTGGTAAAATATTTTATTTTCTCCGATTGGCATGCTAAATGATACGTTGGAGTGAAAGGATAGTTTCCGAATTTCGACCTCACAGTCTTAGACGCAAAAATGTACAAATCAACCCCCTTTATTTATAACATTAATTCTTGATATCGCACATTCCTAAGCTTGTATTTCAATGTAAGTGCACACTAATGATAGTTTTTTGAACAATGCGTCGCCTCTGGTGTTGTTATTATTTTGTTCAATTTGTATTTACATGCATTATCAAACCTGGGTTATGCAACAAAGGGAATTCATTTTTCCATGCCTTTCTCTCAATCATTTGTTTCGACTATCAACATAGGTATTACGACACTCATGCTGATAATATATCAGCTTAGGATTTTTACGATAAGATATTTTAAAAGCCAATTATGTTTTTCGAATCATCTTTATGTGAAATGAGTTGTTTTTTCATTCTTTTTCTTTTAAACTCAGCTAAAAACTTCTCTCACCAGTCCCCAGACAGTCCCCTCCTTGCTCCCCTTATTTGCACCTCCATGCACCATTACTCGACCTATTTTCTATCTCTTCTACGTGGTAGTACTGCGCAACGGTTTTCCTACCGCACAAATTCAACGGCAAGGAATAAAATACGTTATGAATGCTCTAAATGACATTTAAACATAAATTATATTCTTTTTCATAATTTAATTCTGTGTTATTTCCAATGATAATTGCAGTGAATCTACAATAAATCATTTTCACGACATAAGTTATTACAAATTATAATTATCGATAAATTTTCTAATATTCTTCTGGAATTTTTATCCTAATTTATAATTTTCACGACAAATAAATGACGAATAGCAGAGACAAGGTGGTAGGAAAAAATTTTTGTCAGAAATTTTCCATAATTGTTCTTCAAACAGATATGAACAATGCGCGAGTATGTTCAAAACTAGTCTTCAGTTTACTTCGCTGCCATTTTTAATTAGCTATGACCATACTAAATTCTAGATCAAAATCCGCAAAATTAGCAGACGATCGTCTTGATGGAAGCCGCAAACAGGTTAACAGGATTTGATTGTTGTTTTAGAACAGTGTGCATCATGTGAAGCCGTTGTTCTAGCATATGAATTTTCGACCTTCCAGTTTGTCTCTTCAGTAAGTCAGCTGTGTAACCTCTGAGCAACTTCATGACTGCTTGCGCCATTCCCCTTTTGAGCTTTTCTTGTTGCTAAAACTCGATACTGAGAAGCTCTGACATACTATGGTTCATCTTTAGATAGTTAAAATCTTCTTTTAATATCACTCGTTAATTATTTAAAGATAGGGAACAAAAATTGCTGATTTTCTTTTATTTTCTTTTCTTTTTATTGTACTCATTCGCCATTCGCTCAAATATGAATTAGAATTCTCAGTATAAAATTAGAATTCTAACGAGTTTCATTGTTAATATGTCCTGAATACTGTACAGTCTCGGCCTGAAAATTGTCAGAAGCTTCATATTGTTAACGTCATGTACGCGGTTTTTCCTTCCACTGAACCGGAAAAAGTACCATGCCCGCATAGACGACAATAATTCTTGAGGGAGAGTGAGAATTTTTTCAAGGAAATTGTAATTGAAACAAATCTTTTAACGGAGTAACAGTAAGGTTTTAATGGAGATTAATTGAAAATGATAAGTTGGGTAAAACGAAAATTGCGAAAATTATGAAATTTTCAAAAGTACCTAAGCCAGACAATAAGTTCTAGTGAAAGTCAAAAATTTCGAATTTAACGGGCTTATTGGTCAAACAATCTGGAAAAAATATTTGCTTAGCGATTTTCAGTTCGTAAATTTGATATTAGAGCTCTTGTTATAGATACATCGGATAAATAAAGATGTACGAGAGTTGCTCTGAAAAAGTAAAATGCGTCGTTGATAAATCTGCGGTAAAAATGTATTCAAATTTACGTAGAAAAGAAAGTGATTTCATTGAGTGAAAAAATAATTGTGTGAACATTTTCTCACCAACTTGCTAACATTGGCGGCTTCACAACATTATCGAAGAACAGTGTTTATGGTTATCGCAAGAAAATGGAACGACAACATTTGAAGGCCCAATACTTATCAAATACATAATGGGACTCGCTAGAATGGAAGACTTAACATGTAGCGGACGTGTGAGAGCATGAAATGGAAACAAATTCAGCGAACCATGATTTCTACGTAAGACAGAAACTGTTTTACCCAAGACAGCTGTCGAGTAAATCGAAGATTTTGAAACATTTTTAAACTGAAAAAATCATTAATGTTTCTTCAAGATGTTTTCAATGCTTCATTTTAAATTTTTAACATTTTAACACGTTGACTGCGGTACGACCCACCGGTGGGTCGTGCTCAAGTTTTTTCTGCTGCGAAACGACCCACTGATGGGTCGTTTGAAAAGTTTTCAACAATCTTTTGAAATTTATGGTACTTGATAGACCCAGTTACCGTTTGGAATTTATAAAATTTCTAACAACTTTTGAATTTATATTTGAGTTGAGTACTGAACTTCAGTTTAACCCATCGCAGTCAATGTGTTAACATGCAAATGAAAAAATATCTAGCATTTGTTTTTTCTGCGTTATTATATAATGGTTTCCTCATTAAAAAGACCAATCTTCGTTTCGAAAATCAAATGAGAATCTGAGCCGCAGTCAGTACCATGCATGACCTTCTATATTAGTCGGTAGAATATAACCGCTGAGATTAAAAATTAATTCTTAACGGATAGTTCTAAACATATTTTAAAATGGGTATGTAAAAATTAACTTCTAAACAGTAAATAATCTGCATGAACGTGTTTCGACAGCATCATTCATTGAGAGGCATGTTGTTTAAAAATTTTTCGATATCAAACGAAGCCGTAACGTGAGTTTCCGGCAACGTCTCTATCAACTACAGAGGCAACGCTTCTACTGAGTCAAAACACCGTCTCTACACCGTTTTTCCATACCTACAAAATTTAAAGGATAAAATGTCACTAGATTTGAAAATCCTTTTAGGATGTCTATCTCTAGCGGTAAAGTTCAGTATCATTTCCTTCAGTCCCCCTAAAGTTGGTTCATTTTTTACTACAAAGATATGATAACGAAACGAATTTTAGCATTTATTGTTTATAAGGTCCCTTGTGTACACTGCATATCTGATTATGAGGGCATGGTGACATTGACATCCTACGTTAGGGTTGCCCAGCACCGCGGAATCAGGTAACGTAGCAGAAGAGCTCGAATCTGGCAGCCTCATTTAGCTATTCGTCTTCATAACGGTCACTGTTGGGACTGCACCGCCGAAACCAATTTATCAATACTACGCACTGCTTCCAATGGCTCGGAGTTACTTTTTTTAGAATTACATTACACAGCCAAAGAAAATCAGTTCTTAATTAACAGCATAATTTATTCAAATTCTTTACAAATTTCTATGCAAATTTTTTGAGCATACTTGTATTTTTTTTAAATTGACTGATTCTTTTTTTTTTCAATTGCTTCAGAACGACTGGCTGAGGGTGAGACTGGTCTGCGAAACGTTTTATAGAGCAAATTGCTTCATGGTAGTTAATTCATTCTTAGACCTTATGAATTTTGAAGCGGATAATTATCCGCTCGTCTTCTAGCCACCTTTCTCGTCTTCTGGTTTCGAATGTTTCGAGTCCTTTCATTTGAGACAAAAAGCTAAAACTCCTATCTTTAATTGTAGATGTACATTTGTGAATTGTTGCTCTGATTTCTTGATACTGCGATTTCGGGAATCATTTTACTCAATTTAAAATTGTGCCAATTACTTTCTATGGTGAAAAATCTCTGTCGTTGAGTAGCTTCGATGTAATTTCATTCCTATTTTGGCGAAAAAAATGTATTAATTTCTATTTAGATCCATATTTAAAGAATGAAGATACATTGATTTGCATTGCTTTAATTCGCTTGAGGTGAAGCAATGAAAATATTTGTATGTTATGGACCCGGTCTTATCCATAAATTGTCGAAATATACCACTTTATTGTTCTTTTGTTCTTCAACATGCGTATGCAAGAATGTTTGGAATGAAAATAAATACTTGTAAAGATATAGGCAGGCAGATGTTGAATCTGAACACTGATGAAAATTTTTAAGACAGATGATATGAAATGCTACTTATTTTATAAAAATTCAGACGGCTTAGTTTACAGTGTATACCCCGTTGAAATAATTTCCTGGATTGGGTTCGTGCAGTTTAGGCCAGAATTATTTGACAAAGTCAGGGACACAAACGCGACCGCACAGCAAAGTCGAGCCAGGGACGCGATGCTCGGTCACGTTCAGCTGCCATATTTGCGGCTGGGTGGAGGTTTTTCTTTTAGCGTAATCCCTATCTGCCAGGAGTTTTTGGTAGATGTATTTTTTATAAAGAACCATAATGGAAACACTTTATCTGTAGTTTTAACCTTATAAATACGGAATGCCATTATATGCCCTACGTTTATCTAAAAAACGGAGGGAAATATCCTCACTTTTTTATGTTTAAGCAGCCACGTAAATATTCCAGACTGCGCATCAGGCTTTATTGTAGGTTTGTTTGCAGGCTATTTTCGGTGTAAGAAAAGAAAAAAATAATGTTAAAAAGTTGTTGAAAAAGTGGACATAATGGTTTCTAAGTTATTTAACTTAAAAGGTCCTTAAATTTAATCGGTGAAAATATGAAAATAGCAATATCTCAAATACGTATGATAATATCTATGACTAGTTGAATCAACTGAGAGTAAAACTGTAAAAATGCACTCTCTTCGACTGCAATTATTTAGAAAATATGACAATACTTGCAATACTTACAACACTGATGCAACAAAATAGCAGATAAACTGTTGATGTCTGTCTTGTACAAACTTACAGCTCTGAGAAATAAAAAGATAGAAAAATTGAGATATTTTATCACAACACTATTGAATATTGAAAGTTAATTTAAGCGTTTAGCGAATTTCAAGTTGAACCTTTGTGCTGCTTGAATTTATAATATATTTAGTAAACTTTCTCATGGAAACATGAGCCAATAAATGAAGGTGCTTGAAAACAAAGGGTTTGTTATTTTGTGATTTGGCCCTAGGAAAATGGCGTGCCCTAATGGTAGTGAACATCTTACCGCGTGACTAACTTTACTATGTCAAATTCAAATAATACCGTCATAAATGATTTTCAAGCAATGAGAAAAGGTTGGTTAACAAAAGGCATTGCACAACACGCACGCCTGAAACAAACAAATACGCTGAGATAAATTCCAATACTTGCTCATCATACAGTGGATGAGAATTGGTGAGGTGAACGATTTATAAATCCCAAGCGTTCATTTTATATTGCGTTCATTATTGTTTGTTTATTCATGTTTTGCAAAACAGAAACATGTAATGCTCAAGGGGGGGAGGAGCGGTGCGGGAGCGATAAATCCCATTTTAAAGCAGTGAGCCTAAGTACTAATTAAATTTACCGAAAAACTTGAGTTATTCCTAATGAATGAGTTCGTATTTCCTGGTTTCAGAGCGTATGATTAATATAATCATCCTAGTTTTCAGATACCGGTTATTTTGCAATGAATTGAAAAACTCTATCTGTTACATTGAATTGACGACTGTATGGCTCATTGTATTTTGATAAGAGATGCCTAAAATTGAAGACGCAAAAATGAACTAGATTGGAATTTCCTAATGGAAACATCTAAAAAATCAAGTTACAACTAAATCAAGCACATAAAACTTTATAGGTGTCTTATTCTCTCGTTATTCGCAATAATAACGTACAGACATTCGTACATGAGATACAATGAAAGCACTGAGATTGATTGATTTCGTTTAAAAAGAATAACTATATAATTTCTACTTATAAATTACAAATAAACATAATTGTTAAGCGATTTAGCGATAATTCTTTGTCGAAACATCCACTAAAAGGTATTGAAAAAGGCGATAAATGCAGATGAATTGATGTTTAAAATTTTTTTTGAAAGCCTTAATTGGAGCATTTGATTCGAAGTTATAATTTAAATTTTGTTTCTGTAATGGATACATTCAATGCCATAACACACCTCAGGTTAGAAGAGAGGAATTTAGTTCCCTGAAGATGAAAAAAATGAGTTTTTATTTATTCGACACATCTTTATGGAGGAATAGGAATTCGCATTATGGGTATTGCAAGATTCTTGCCTTTGGAAACCGGAGAACGATTCGCTGATTACCTCAGTGAATCAGTGAAATGGCAGTGTTCCCGCACAGAGCAGTACTGCATTCATTAGTTTGAAAGTTTTGCATCTTGAATATAGTCCGTTAAGATATAGTATCGAAGTGAACCCCAATCTAAAGGAAGTTCCTACTAAGGGAAAGATTCCAATAAGAGTTATATCCATAAATGTCTTATGCTCCGTTGTGTAATGTGTAACGCTTTAGAAACGTTGTAATAAAAATGTCATCAGATATAAAAATGTCATCTGCAAGTCAGTAAAAACACCACACATTCCATGTAACAACATGAAATGCATTAGAAAAAACATAGAGGAAAACTATGTTAGCAAAATAAATGAAAAGAAAGTGTACAGTACTTGCGCAAAAGTGACTACATTACTGAACAACGTCATTTACAAGCTCGGTTATTAAATCAAATAGTGGTTTGTCCACGAAATTTCCTGAGCGACTGATCTGAGCAGTTATTATGGACCCAGCGACAGTTTTAATCTTCTTCCACAAGATCTCTAACGAAATTTGCTGGATAATTCACTTAAACCTTTTATTTCATGTTAAACCAGAATTTTTCAATGGGGTTGAGGTTGGTTGAGGCAAAGGGCCAAGTCATGGGATATTTTCCTTCGATGGTTAGAGTATTCGGGAATGAAAGGGATGTCTTGACTGAATACAATACAGTATTATCATGCGTAAATGTAATGTGATGTCTGTGTGCAATTGGCAGGTCATCTAATCATGGTGACAATTGTTCATTCAGAAAC
>JACJUY010011420.1:14814-25494 GCA_014220935.1 Platorchestia sp. MABIK
TATGTGCACCGTGAGTGGCTACTGGAAGTCTCAAAGAAATGAAAATCATAGGTACATGAGTATTTATAAGTAAATAGAGCCACAAAAATAGAGGCAGCAGATGCAACCTAGCCAAGTCAAACTACGGCCACGAAAAGACGGGAAGATGGTCTTGGCTCTACCTTCATGGACAGCAAAGAGATATTTCTTGATAAATTTTCAGGTGAATGAGAAGCGTAGAATGAGAATATAATACAGATCGCAGGGTTTGGGTTCATGGTAAGGCCGTGAAGACACCACATGCTCCTGCAGCGGCCAAGGCATGGACAGCGAAGTTCCTCACAAAACTATGTGGTCGCAATAAACAATGAATGGACGGCCCAGCTTTCCTTTCGACCGCTTAGAGCTAAATACTGCCGTGGTTGCCCCCACTGCTGCCGCTGGCCACACTAGCACACTGGAGCAGAGGTTCTCAACCAGGAGTAAATTTACCCCTAGTGGTAAAAATTATATAGTCGCGGCTCGTAAATAATTATTTGTAAATAATTGAAGTACGTGATAATTTAAAAAATAATTCAATTCAATCTATTTTTTGTGAAATGATGGGAAGAGGATGCGAAGAAAGTGTGTGGGTTTTGTATGGGAGCTGGGGTAAATGGAGAACTGCACAAAGTATGGGAGCTGGGGGTAAATGGAGAACTGCACAAAGTATAAGAGCTGGGGGTAAATGGAGAACTGCACAAAGCTGAGGAGGGCAGAGACTGAGGAGAGGTTGAGGATGGCTGCACTACAGCAGAGGAATCGCTCACGGGAGCCAGCGCAGCCAGGATCGTCACTCGAGGATCACGAAAATTTTCAAAACATTGCTCCGTGTGCCCAAAACTTTACGCCGTGTGCCCAAAACATTGCGCCGTGTGCCCAAAACATTGCGCCGTGCGCCGGAGTGCGTCCATCCTCCTCTCTTCCTCCACGCGCCTCGCCCTCGCGCGCTGTTCTGCCTCATGAAGAGCAATCAGAGTAAAGTCACCTTACTTTTGCTCAAAATTTCATGGTGCTCAGCTTAGCATTTTGATATCCGTGACGACCTATTAATTTGGGATTTTTCTCCAGGTTGATCGTTCCTTTTAATAGCTGAACTGCTCCCAAGGTTTTGTTTCCTCAGCACGGCCGTGATCAGTCTATTGAACATCACCAGTCACTTGGTGCGTTAACCGGAACCTTTAACTCTTCACCGTCAAAGTGGATTTCAAAATCCGCTTTCGAAAACAGTTGTAATAAATTTTTTCCTTGTGAAAATTGTGCTCTAATGTGTTCTTCGAAGTTCATTGTCGAGTGGCAGTCACTTCCTCCGTGTGATTTCGGTGACCACATGATGCCGGTGCCAGTTTGGTGATGGTGGTTGTGATAACGGTAATATGAGCAGAAAATGCGGACGTTAAAGGGTTAATGATGGTGGTTATAATAACAGTAATATTATAATATTTAATATTGCGTTAAAGGGCCAAGGGCAGATTACATCAGGCCTCGGAGCTGCAGCAGCAGTCGTGGTTCAGTTCGGCCGGAAGATTCCTGTTGGTCTCCCGTTGATTGTTACAGGCCTGCTCCACCGCTCTTCTCCCCTCACCACCTCACCGGCCACCAGCAAATCATTAATTGTATTCCACGAGTTTTATTTCGAGCCTCTCGAGCTGCCCGCACCAGAAATGAGGACTATCGTGGCCTTTGAACTCGGCCAGCGCTGCCATCGCATCAAACGATTGCCTCAGCGGGACGCGATCGCTTTAAGCTTGCCAACATTCAGGGATTGCTTGATTGCTGTTTATTGGCTCGATGCGATGGCTAACGCTTGTACACCAGCAATCAGAGCTGCGGTATCTTGATCAGCACAGGGGTCGTCAATCTGGACGAAATTCCCATCTGTGTAGGCAGCCGCACTCACATCTCATTCATGGTACTCATGGGCTATCGTGCGAGACTAACTAAGTTTCAGGCTTAAATCCCCATCATAAACTACTACTTCTTTCAAAAAACTTAATGTATTTAAGTATGAGAGAAGATGGAATTTACTTAAATAATTAAAGTTTACTGAAATAGGTAATAAACTAATTAAGACTAAAAAGTCCATTGTCCTCCTTTGCATTGTCATAGTTTCGTAGTGTATAGTTCGACTTGACAAAGTTGGACCTGCTGCCTCTATTTTTCTCCCCTTTTCTACGAATAAATACTCTTGTTTCAATGATTTTCATTTCTTTCACACTTCAATGAAAGTTCAGCAGCGTAGACTGCGTTACGCAGCAGGCAATGCAGCCCTGGCGTGTGGCTGTGTGGCGTGTGGCGTGTGGCTGTGTGGCTGTGTTGCTGTGTGGCTGTGTGGCTGTGTGGCTGTGTGGCGTGTGGCGTGTGGTGGGAAGAGTGAGGTCTCGTGTGGCGTGTGGCTGTGTGGCGTGAGGCGTGTGGTGGGAGTGGGGAGGTCTCGTGGGTTTGTGTAGGCGATAATTTCAGGAAATTCAGCCTTGCTACAGCAATGCTTGTGAACACATCAGATCTAAAGTTTAATATTGTGACAGTTGCGCGATTATTTGTTTCATGAATAGCCGGTGAAAGAAAGAAATGCCAACTCATATGCACACACGCACACACGCGGCAGTGCGGACCACACGACAACAGAAGGCGCACACACACTCCGCTGTACGCCGCAGCAGATGCAGATGTGCACACAAATTTCCCGCGCGTTCACAGCAACTATCCGTACGCAAATTTTACACTGCAACTTCGCAACTGCTCACACGCCTCTAGCTTGTTGTATATGAGATAACTTCTGCATATTCCTGATAAAGGAGGATGTCTTTCGTGAACCATGTTCTACATAACTCCACTGAGTCTTTTTGTACGGCAGGCAGCTTCACTTCCCTCACCCTCAACCACACGGACGAATTTTCATTAGAGATAAATTCAAATTATGTTTTTAAGTTTCAGCCCCACTTGCTCCACCACTTCCCCTCGAGATCTCAGTTCCACTTGCTCCACAACTCCCACTCCAGATCTCCAGATGGAGCAGATGGAGCAGATGGCTGGGTTACGAAAGGCCAAGCTGCTCCGATAACGAGGAGAAGGCAATGATATTCGCTGTCATTACTCAGAGTCATCATCATTGGACCATTATATGTCGACGACAGTTTCTAACTTTAAATGCTATATTTTTATAATTTCTTTCTTAAAATTTCTTTGGATATTTTTCGAACATCAGCCTCGGAGTCCAAAGGTAAAAAGTTTGGGCATGCATATATGTTCATTAAGACTCTATCTCGGACTTTAACTTGCAATTTTATTTAATTCTACCAACTGCTGCAGTCAAAATAATGGTGTGTCTAATATCATGCTCAGAAAAGCGGATGCTGACACTGGAAGCGACGATTAAAAATGCATAATGAAAAATTCATTTCCGAGAAACCCTTTAAAATAAATTGAAATCGAGAGCCCTGCTTGCCTAATGAAAAATCCATTCCCGAGAAATCCCTCAAAAAAGCCAAAATCGAGACCCATACGCGCAGCCGACGTGGGAATCGAAATGCACGCGTCTTCCCCGCTCGTCTGGCACACGATCCGCCTGAGCTCGCAGCTGCTGTCAGAATATTCTTTGCTGGGACACAATCTGGAAAATTTGCATTCTGCTCGAGATTACACGTCACTCACACTACTGGCAAATATTTGGTGGTGTTAATCTTCATCGCTGGAGCAGAATGATGAGCTAGAGAGTATCTGAATTTCGTACGCTCAAATCGTGCCATTGACTTTTTTGAGTGGATATGCGATAATTCTTCTCAGTGAGTCATGATAAAGAAAATGTTTCTTTATTGCATGATGATGGCGCATACATTCCTTTTCATTGAATCCTAATGAAGCAAATGTTTCTTTTTTGAGTGGTTACACAAATGTTCCTCTCAGTGAGCCGCAATGGAACAAATGTTTCTTTTTTGAGTGGTTACACAAATGTTCCTCTCAGTGAGCCGCAATGGAACAAATGTTTCTTTCATTGCGTGATGACGGCGCAAATGTTTTGTCATGAGCGAGGTGCAACGCATAAGTTCGCATTTCCCTAACTTTGATCAAGTGACAAATACTACACAAGCTCTGCTGAGAAGAACATGGGAAGAACGCCCAGCTGCTCGCTTGCAATAACACATCCACGCACCAATTACACTACAGCCTCGCAATAGCAGCGTCGCTTTGTCAGCAGCGCTCGTGCACAGTTACACGACACAACAATAGCAACACCTGCGGGAAATCAGTAAATTTCGTAAAATAATAGGGTTGGGCCGCACACTGGCCCACATGACGGCTGCCATCCAACGTGACATTGACCGATGAAAGTTGCGTGAAGAGTTTGAAGGAATTCGCGGCTGTTTTTCCTGCAGAGCCTCGAGTTCTGGTGTCGCGTGGAGGGAGTTGAGTGTAGACTTGGTTCTCTAAAACACCGGACGAAGACTCAATGATGCTGAGCTTATACACTGATGACTCCGTATGAGATGTTCTCTATACACTATATCCCCAAAAAAAAGCAGACCGAACTTCGAATTAATGGAGCTCTGCAGTTATTGTTGATAATTTAGTTCTGTAAAGGCCTGCATATTATTTATATAAATTAATATGTGCAATTTCATTCGCATGAATAAAGCACGTTCGCAAGATCATGTTCGGTCTGCTTTTTTTTGGGGACACACTGCATTTTGTATAATTTTATTTTATCAAAGGTACAACCTCCGTTTCCATTCACTCAAGCGATAGCCTCAAAAAACCTCAGGGAAGTTTAAGCTCAAGTGCTGCCGCAGGGGAGCAACATTTGGGTGCTTCGGTTGCCACAGCTGCCAACGCTGGCAAAATAAGGCGAAAGCGTCTCGATAAGATTGTGAAATAAGGATGAAGAATGAGGGACGGCCACACTCGTGCAGGAGGTCGGTGGCACAGAGGCTTCCTCCGCAAAGGCGGCAGAGAAGTGAAGAATAAAACATGAGGTATCTCATATATAAGCCGATAACAGATCTTGCCGCAAATGTAGCTCTTTCTTGGGCGGATAGGCAGAGTTACATAGCACAGAGGAGCGCTTGGCCGGGAGTAACCGTCATGGCGTCCTGAGGTTAGTTATAAGACATTTGAAAAAACAATGCACAAGAAGATATGTATCACGCGTGATTGGTTGGAATACAGCATCCTTCTATACAGTTTGTACACTGACTTCAACAGATGCATCAGCGTACCTCCATGAGGGAATTTAGGCAGCCGAAGTTTCCCTTGAGAAGCGCTGAGTACCCAAGATGCACTGAAAGAATACCTTTTCAGCGCATCCTCTTGGGATCTTCTATATAAGTTTCTTTTATTTTAGTTCCTACTTCACTCTGGTGCTCACCACACCGCGCCTGAAGCAATGAGCCGTGCAGGCAAGTGCTCTGTCATCTCGGAACTGGCAGTCACGAGGCAACAAGCTGTCTCGAGCGCAGGAGTAAATTCAGCGAGAGCACCGCGAGACGGCTGGATGGTACCGCTCGGGCCCACGAGTGCTCCGAGAGTACGACAGATCCCAGCGCTACCACGCATCTTACCGTACATAAGCCGTAACGTGTATGGAGGGTGTGCGAAAAAGTGATTCCTTCGGTTGTCAGAAATAGTTATTTCTTTGTGTCAACATATATAAATGGTATGAGAAAATATAATTTCTTCGCTTACAGAAAGAATCATTTTGTCGTATCAAAAAAATTCAGCAGAAATTAAACATTGTATTAAATAGAAAGCGGCTGTGCTGGAAAAAGAACGGTGTGCAGGGGAACCTAACACAGGGGTAGACCCCTACCATGCGTTGGGGATAAGGTAGTACAGCACACACGAAATGTCCTCGAGTCTTTATTACTTTAGCATTTGGAGGTCGTTGTTTCTGAACTGTTACGATTTGACGGGTTGGTCTACCGCACCGATCTTTATTGTAAAGTTTATTGGTGTAATCATAATGGATAGATGAAACGTCACCACATGGGAGACAAACCTGTGCTAATCTAATGTGTAATTTTGTGAAGCGATGGCCAATGATAGACTACTAGAGCCCAGCGTTAAGCCAAGCCGGCCGGGCGGACGACAGGTCATGTTCGGTGCCTCGCAGCGCCAGCGCCGTCTTGGCAACGTGTGCGGCGGCGCTTTTGCGAACTATTTCAACAGGGGCTGCATTCAACGTTAGAGCATTCAAGCTAACGGTCTCTGAGCACTTGAGTCATTCAAAAAATAAACAAACATGTCCGCTTACTTGATTTGTTGTTGAATTTATATAGTCCTGGACTCATTTGAAATTGAAAGCTTTTTAGGCAATAACAATGAACTATTCATCATTTTGCAATGAGCGCATATGTTGAGAATATGATTTATTTAACTACTACTGAACAGAACGGGAACTAGCGGGAACCATACGAGAAAACAAAGGTCAGCAAGAAGTAATAAAACAATGATTGCTGGTTTTACTTGGGCAGGAAATGACTGGAGTTCAGGTGTGCTCCAGTGACCGCTCCTCAGCCGCGGTTGCAGCGATGTTGTAATGTCGTGTGGGCGCAGAATGGATCTCTCAGCGATGCCATAATTTGTGGGAAACTTTGCGATGGCGTTGCTCATTGATACAACTTTGAACATTGTCTCAACGTGTCTCTGTCGCAAGTTATTCTGTTGAGGAAATGTCATACCTTGACATATTATTATCAAGAGGTGCACCGATCATCGTTGGGGCGACAGGGAGGAGCGGTTTCATATAATAAAGGCATCGCTCATGAGCGATTAATTATTATAAAGATCAATCTAAGAGGTGAACTTTCTTTGAAATTTGGCTTGTGTTGTCATGCTTGGACGGCATGTCGTCAATGTGCTGAATTTTATTAAGTTTCCATTTAACAATTTAAGCGAGGCTCATGCTTTAATTTCACACCTTCTCATTGATTCACCTCTAATTCATCAGGGATTGTGTGGGCCTTATCTGCGAATTGGTCTCACTTCTCTCCGCTGCGGCGCTGTACAGATGAGGATGTTGCACAGTACATATCACGGTCATGTACGCTGGAATGTAACATCAAATATTTCGTCAAGTATCTGTTGAGACGTTTACGTTTATACATTGACTGTGTGCTGTTTTTTCTGTATTGGATTACAGACGTTTAGTGGCGTGTTCTATCCGTAATTTAGGTATGACCGCGGCAAGGCTCCTCCAAAAAGGGATATAACCTTCAACTTCGTCTCCATTCTCATGGCGGTTAAATCCCACATAATTTCGGTCTCTTTACCTTTTTCATCTCTATACGTAAAATACTTTTTTTTCATCTCGATTCAATACTCTTTTCTAGGAGTTCGAACAATCCCATAGAACGTCAATCTCTCATTCGCCACACAGTCTCCTTTATGACTAGGAACCAAACTGTCAATTTAAGATGTTTCTGCCTGTGTTAAAATGAAAGCACGTCCGGGAGTCTGTAGCAATCTAAATGATAGTTCATTGGACCGTCACACTTGTTGTCTCCATTGTTATGTGTCCAGTTGCGGCAGGCTGCTACACTGTCGCTGCATCACAGCATTGCGCAGGGAAGCAGATGGCTTTCGGATGACTACTTCGTCGTCAAAATTCACATCGGAGCCTTCCCATTAAACCGTTATGGTGCTCAAGGGGTCCTGGAGATGGGTGTCCATTTTGAAGCTTATCTGCGGTGGTGTACACTTACGTTTGCGCAGCAGTGTCTTGCTCAGCATCGCTCGACTGTTTCAAGAAGAGAATTTCGGTTTTTGCGTATTGCTCCGCTGCATTTCTGTATTTTGTGACAAGTTTTAGGATGACATTTATAATCTGGACTTAGCGGCCTCAAACCGTCAAGAAGGTTAGCTGTTCAAGGCCCCCACGCTTCAAAGTTTCGAGTTCTAGCAATTACTCCTTTTTTGACACCGTCACTACCATGTAGAAAATGCAGGTATTTAAAAAATGTGTTCACTGACAATTTCTCTAAAATTCAAAATTCACAGTACTGCATTCTGTTCTCGCATCTCCACAAAATTCTGCTGAGCAATTGCTCTAACTCCACTCGCAGCAGCCTATTTGGTGGCAATAATTTTCCTCTCGAGAAGACTGGGATTGGATTGAGGGCACTTCTGGCTAATGCGGGCAAATTAACGAAGCAATTCGTGTCCCACTCAGCGAACGCTAGGCGGCGCTGCCCCCCGACTGCTCTCTCAATTACGATGGGGCGATGTTTTGCAGGCGAGCTGCGGCTCTGCGAGGGTCTGGAGTGTCCGCTGTTCCTTTCAATTCAGGCAATGTTTCGGAAACTTTAAACTACTTTTCCGTTGTATAAGTTATTTGGAACAAGGTTAAATTAGTTGTTTGGCGGAATTTATACGAGTTTGAACTGGCAGGGCTTGACTCGCCGTTTGAACGCATGTTTAATGGAACAAATTTTAAGATGCTAGGTTTGCCCCTGTTCCTGACACTCTGAGGTATCAGGCTTAGAATTACGAAAACGTCAAAATCATGCGATGACAGGTCGCAATTTTGTAACACTGTTGGCTTGCCCCAGTAATGCCTCGCGTATCCGTGCAGGTACATTTCTGGAACCCCTCTCGTAACCTTACACGTTTATCCCTGTAACCTTTAACGTAACTGTGCAAGTTTGTCTCTGTAATCCCTCACTAAATAAACGCGCAGTTTCGTTCCAGTAAACCATTGCGTAAGTGCACTAATGCAATCGTTTCATAAGTTACAGCTGGGGAATTTCCTGGCAATAAAATGCTGGGGCCGCAATGAATAGCGTACAATGAATTGCATGCAGGCCGGATTTGTGTGCAGAAATATGTACATAAAAATGAGTTGCGCCAGGATTGAGGTGAGCACAAAGCCTTAATTTGGACGAACGTTCTTCACTGCGGGCGAAAAATATTCACGCGTTTTACATTCTTACGCTCGAGGCGCAGTTTGTTGCAGCGTGACTGACTGTCCTAAGATGACAAGGCCCCTGTCCGCTCTGCACACTGTGTTCAGGCACTGTTGGGTGAACATCATTGTGAAGTAGGATGTTCCCAAGAGGGTGAACTGAAAGGGATTTTGTCTTGCAGAGGGATTTAGCGCCCCTCGGGGATTTTTTAGATGCCTAAGTTATCTTCAAGGAGTTATGTTATATTGAGCGGTCTGTCATCGTCATTGAACATTGGAGAACTCCCCTACGCTCCTCAGTGGTGAGTAACTTTAACCATCCACCTCAGAAAGAGCATCACTAGCTGCAGGAACTGGAGTGCGTAGAGCTCTATATTCTGACAAAACTTATATTTTATTCTTTATTTCTCTATTCCTTTCGCAGAAGAAGCTATACGCTCTGAGCAATCGACCTCCAGTAGGAGTAATTTTTTTAAAATCATTATACTTATTTTACCGCTTAATCGAGAAGATTACACCTCTACATATTCTTAAGATAAACCATTTTCTGTAGAAAAAGTTTCTATCATTCAAGACGTGAATTTGTGATTGAACTTTTCGTCTCACTAGACGTTGTGGTCAAGAGTGATACCTTCTCATTCACCAAGAAGCCTATGACTGACGGGTTGACACACACAGATGTGTCAAAAGTGCGGCTCACGATGTTCGACCCATTCATGAGGCCTCGACCAAGTAATTCGGAAGCTCGATGAGCATTTTACCTTCAGTTTTATTGACTTTAGAGTGCTCTACTGCATCTTGCTCATTGACAGCTGGGTGGCTATTGTAAGAATATTGAACTCGAAAAAGCTCCTCTTTTTCGTTCTTTTGCGTCGTGATTGTTGTTTTTTGTGTTACGCTTTTAAATTTTACGAGCTCTTTGGATGTCAAGACTTGGCCGGTCGAAACTTGTTTGAGATTCAACAGTCTCGTATGGAGACAAAGTAGTTGCAATCGAGTTTGACTCATGGCCTGTGGGAAGAAAGGTCTATTTCGTGTAGTCACGCCACTCACAATCTCACTCATTTGACAACGTAATAAAAAGTTAAAGAAGTTACATTCTATTTAGCTCCGTAAGGATGCGCATTCTCAAGAATATCATTTGGTAGTCTCTGACATCGGTAAGAATGGTTATGTGCCATGATGTCTTCCTAGTTCATGACAAAGGCAAGGAAAAACGCGAAAGAGAGCTCAAGCTGATTGATGAAACGCTGCACTCGCGCGCAGAAGCCCATCATTACTAAGATCGATCAACAAATTAGTCATCCTTGGTCATTGCTCAAATATGAAATTCATTTTTCTTTCAGTCAGTTTGAATTATGATGGGCTCTCGCATTGAAAGAATCGTCAGCACAGTTTTTGCAGCCACCCAGCGTTGATCAGCTCAGGGCGCCGCAGCTGTGCCGCATGGAGAGTGCCGCTCCGTACCCAACTCCTATCACAATGGATGTTTTTTTTACGGTCAGAGTAACTGACTTTTATGGCAAGGCAGAGAAGTGTTGCAAACACGGCGCGTCGCAATTCTGGGCTGGAGGCTGCTCCGTCTGCGTACTGTATTTCGGGGCCACCAAAGCAGAGGGTTGCCTGCCATGTACTGCCACCTGCTTGCGGTGCTGAATTGGTCCTGATGTGTGAGTTGAGGTACTGGTGATGGTACTGCTGGTAATGGTACGGCCTGTGGTGCAGAGGCGCTGGTAATGGTACTGCCTGTGGTGCAGAGGTGC